>NQII01004219.1:48159-82520 GCA_002778355.1 Clitarchus hookeri
TGCCAAGTTCCCCTTCATACAGTTTTTTCATCTAGAAGACTGATTTAGTAATGTTTACCAGAGATATATAAATTAAGTGAATCAGACCTTATTACACCAATAAAACTTGAATAGCCCTTCCTTAATGACGATTTTTTTGACATGTTGTAAATCGATCAACAGTGATTAATTATCACCTTTAAGGTAAGATCGTACGAATATCAGAATTTTTTTTTCCCAAGAACTTTTCTCTGTTTGTTTTACCTTTATTAATTCAAGTACTAAGTTTGTAAAGCGCATACCAGACTAAGCTGTTACCATTTTGATTAATTTAAATATATTGTTATAAATTTGCATTACTGGATTTGAATTTTATGTAAAAATGGAAGAATTATTGTGGAACTTAAATAGTGTTTAGGTTTCTCGAGTCATAATTTAGTTTCTTAAAATAATTTTTTTATATTTGAGAATTGTTTCCCTACGTACGCATATTCGGACATGTAATGGACGCTTACGAATACTTAAACCTATCGTTATACATATATATTAAAGTGTCCTATATTAAATTATGCTGAAATGCTACAAACGGTATAATTTACATCTACAAATTAAAGTAATGCTCCCAGAAATTTTGCTATCCTCACGAAACTTATCTTCGTAAAGTTTGCTTCATAAGACAAAATGGGCTACGCAAAGTTATTTATTTCAAACGTCGCCTAAATTTTATGTTAATAAACACCAAACATTTTCTTGAAATCTCCCGACTAAGCAGTTTTTAAATTGATATATTTTTTCCTTATTTAGGTTCTAAATTTTAATAATTTTATTTAATTAATGTGTACCAATAAATCAGCCGGCTACAAACAGCGTAAGCAAAATGCGAAATATTATTTGCGCGGTTTCTTAAAAAGATATATGTCAACAAGACAAATTCAATCTTATGACGCACACTTAACCGACAATTACTTTAGCCTACAAGAAATGAGTGTATGTGCACACAGTTTCTCTTAAATTTTCACATGAACCAAAATATTTTTCTATTTCTTTTTCCTTTGTAAATAGGAAAGATAAGTCCCAATAAACAAAACAAAAAAATTTGTAAATAGTTAAAAATATATTTAAGACGAATTAAATTTTATTTTTATACTTTTTACAATGCGCCACTATAAGTGTTGTAAAATTTGTGATTTTCGCGAAGTACGCAAGGTAAATACTTCATAGTTCTTTGGTTTAGTTGTTTACAACAGTTGTTCTAGTTGAGGAATTCATACATGTGATAGCATATCCGGTATACCATCAGATGCTTGACTTGTGTAGCTCCATTCAGCTAGTTCAGAAGTGTTGGAAATCCAAGTTGTTTTTCTCAACCATAGTGCGAATTTATACTTAAACTCACTTTTATTTACTGGAAGTATGCTTTCACAGCTAAATTTTACTTGTTTAATATCTGTAAGCAGTTTATAAATGATTAGAACATCTACAAATGACAACTGTTTCACGTATANATATAATATTCACCTATCTGCTCCTCTTAGCCCTAGGCCATCCTAGGGTGTGCCATTATCTTGATCTTGTTCGCCTTTTGTGGTTTCCAAGGGCACAGGTCCCCTTGGACCAGCTATGAACAGCCTGGCCCTCAGGAATACATGTCCGCTTCCACCACTAGGCTATTCTACTTAGCCATCTGGGCTTGGCTATTCACCTTTAAGAAGAGGGAAAATCTCCTACCATAGCGAATATTTAAACCGCTGACAACACGAGTCCATCCTCAACCTGACCTACGGGTGCAGGGGAAGTTAGAATTGATTCGGACACAAAACCCTATCGGAGTCTATGCCTCCAAACCCCCTGCTGAGGGAACCTCTGAAGTAGCCCGTGCTACTCCTTTCTTGTTACTCTTGGGTTCTCCATATTGTGTGGACTACCTGAATACCCCTCGCAATAATGGTCCATTACCATTACTTGAATTTTTTCACATCGAAATTCAACATTTGGGTTCCGTGACCGCAAAGAATTCGACCGGCCCGCCACCAAGCACCAATATCATGATTGCCCAAGAGTCAAGTTTAGCAAGGGAGGCAGTTACCCCTTTTGGCAAACAAGGCACAGGGAACGCCCGGGAGTTTCCCACTTTCACTAACCTCAATTTCGAGGTTACCCAGCGGTACCACGAGGAGGTAGTAGGTTCCCTTAGGCTAGCAGAGGCTATAAGAGACGCGTCACAAGCCCTTTCCGGTTTCACGCATCAGTTTACACTCCGTTAATATAGCTGGCAAAAGCTCCGACACTTCTCGGATCAGCTGCCTCCATTTGACACCCCCAGGCGCCGGTTAGATTGAAAGAGCAGACAGAGGGAGCAAGTTTCCCTTTCGGTCAACAAGTCTCCCACTAGGTCATAAGCATCACGGCGAGATCCGCCAGGAGCAGTGCCGGAGTAGGGATGGGCTTCCCATAGTCAACCATATCCCAACCAGACCTTAGCGAATGACAACCCGGCGACCGTGAACATAGCGAGGAGGGCGTTTGCGTACCGTAGTCAACACAGTTTCACGGATACTGTTGGAAAGGTTTTTTACATATATATCCTCAATTAAGTTTTAATTATTTTTAAAATAAAATTTTAATGACAAACAGTTACGATGCGCCCTGCTAAAGAATGATATTTTACAATTACGTTTAATTGCCTGGATTTCAACATAAAAAAAAATTACGTTTTATCCCTTCTCTATTTCCCATTAATTCTACCAAACGATGTAAAATAAAAATGTAATGTAATTCCTGTAAGTACATAACGTACTTCTGAGAATAACAGAATGTAAAATATCGTGATTTATAATAATTTCAGATTGTTTTTCGTTGTATCAGCAGTGCAACAGAGTATATCAACTGTTAAGAAGTTAAACAAATAGNTAATAATTTCAGATTGTTTTTCGTTGTATCAGCAGTGCAACAGAGTATATCAACTGTTAAGAAGTTAAACAAATAAACTATTTCCATGGTAGGAACTTCGAATAACTGGCTTTTTCATGAGTGGTCGAAACGTATAGACGACACACACACAGAAAGAGACTAGTTGATACCGGCCAAGCACGTGTTTGCACGTANTAATAATTTCAGATTGTTTTTCGTTGTATCAGCAGTGCAACAGAGTATATCAACTGTTAAGAAGTTAAACAAATAGACTATTTCCATGGTAGGAACTTCGAATAACTGGCTATTTTACGAGTGGTCGAAACGTATAGACGACACACACACAGAAAGAGACTAGTTGATACCGGCCAAGCACGTGTTTGCACGTANGAGTGGTCGAAACGTATAGACGACACACACACAGAAAGAGACTAGTTGATACCGGCCAAGCACGTGTTTGCACGTAACCGAACAAAGTAACCTGAACTGCGAGTCCTTTGACGTGACTCGTCCATCGCTGCCAGTGCTAACAACGTGCCTCTATGCCGCACGTGTGCGGTGTTGAGCGTGTTGCCTGCGTTCATTCGCCACTCCCTTCGTCCGTGCGCCTCTAGGGATGCCATTCCCTTTTGCATTTGTGTTTGCTTCGTGCCCGGTTAGAAAACGAGACTTCCTGATGTTTGAGCAGCGTTGCATAGTATTTGGAATCTGCGTTTTTTTAAATTATTTTAATGAAATCGTTATACGGACATTTGATGTATTTATCTGTGGAAAAGAACGCACACTGAAACGAGGTAGGAATAGTGAAGGAAAAAAAAAACACTATGCTTAGAATAAATGCTATGGAGCCGCCACACAGAGATTAATGCAATAGACCTTTCAGACTTCGGATACTCAAAATATGCTACTGTATTAACCTTTCGTGCAAATTATCACTAATTTATCAAAGAGCCACTGCTTAAAGTCTCGCATTTACTCGCAACAAGACGCAAGCGTGCACGCGAATACATGCCGGGTTTGTTGAATAAAATAAAATAGGTTTGGCGCAATCAATCTAATTGATAATACTGGCGCAATTAAGTACCCTGTCGCTGAAACGAAACTATCCCGTTTTTCTTATTTGGTTTTCCCGAACGTTAAAGGTTTGTTCGACGCGAATGAACATTTGTACTGCTGTATGTATAATTTCGATTTCGTCATATACAAATGGAGGCTTGATCGGGGTTCAAACCTTAAACCTCTGTAACCAGAAACTACGCCATAGACAAAATATCCGAAGTGATCAGGAAAAAAGTGTTAATAATTTTTTCGGGTTTATAGCAAAAAATTACGTAAAATTTTTGTAGATATATTATTTTAAAATTTCCTTCATTGTTTTCTTGTTTTCTGATTAACAGTCTCAATTTGATTGTGTGTAGTAGTATTAAGTTTCAGAGAACACACCAAAAACTTCTTTTATCGTAATTGTTACNAGTCTCAATTTGATTGTGTGTAGTAGTATTAAGTTTCAGAGAACACACCAAAAACTTCTTTTATCGTAATTGTTACGGAATTATATAGAAATGGTAAATAAACTCATGATCAGCATGTTCGAGCTATGGAAAAATAACTGATTACTCCGCAGCCATCCAAAAGTATACCGGCANCAGCATGTTCGAGCTATGGAAAAATAACTGATTACTCCGCAGCCATCCAAAAGTATACCGGCAATGAACCCAGATGATTCTGCTGAGACCACACTTTCAGTACGCTCCAGCCAAGCACACTAGTTCACCAAATAAGTCTTCATTAAGAGTATTTGTATCTGGTGAACAATATTTTGTTCACCCCGCTAATATTCTCTTGTTCAAAACTTCTGCGTATATTCCCTTGAACCATTAAAAATATTTAGGAAAAATTTGTTGAGCCGGACATTTATTTAATAGTTCCGGAGTAATGAACACGTATTTAGTGCACACCAATATTTTACACGTAAACTCACTAATCAATATGGTTGCCAAGAACTTTATAAACGTAATGAAAGAGGCATGTAAATATTTTATTTGTAGCGAATAATCATGCGGTTAGCTGGAAAAATCTGATACGCTATTAGGTCTTTTCGTACGGAATTTATGGCGGAAAAAATATATGCTTGGTGCAGTACCGATATACATTTGGTCGGCTGTATACGGATTTGTTCATTTTGCATAGTTCGAATATACTTTTGTTTTATGTTTTCCCTGAAATTACTGGAAAATACAGGTTAAAAATTATCTTCATCAAATTACAGACACTCCGTTACTTCAGGAAACGAAATTTCCGTATATGTTACGAAACTTTTCGTAATTTTACGGATACTGTCCGGAAATTTAGTACTTAATTTTTGTGTATTTAGAACTTATTGAAAGAGTATACTAACAAGAAATATTTAATATCCGTTAAATGGGCGTTTGTCAGTGTAAAAAAAAAGAAATACAAAAAATCAGTTTTTTTTTTTGGAGCAAGATTTGAGCACGAATCAAAAGTCTTTAGTCCTACTATTCTTACAACTCTGTTACCACCAACTGATACGATAATCGAGTATTTATATGAAATTATGCGGAAATTGAACCTTGGAGCTATTTCAGTTTCTGGAAAAGTTTGGGGATTTGATGTGTTGATAACTGTTGCAAGTGTGTCGTATCATTATTTTATGTTTGATAAAAAAATGATGAAAGGTTTAAGTGGTATGAGTATCCTAATTGCCGCAAGGACAATAATTTTCTAATTACAATGCCAAAGAAAACTACGTGTTGCCTCGGCATTGTTCGTTCTCGAAAACCAAATATGTTGGAAGTACAGAAGGGTTAAATATTTTGTATTTACAGAGTACAGATCCGTTTCGTGTTTTATCACAAAGCAAATTTCCATATATTAACACTACATTTCCGTAGAAATTTACCTGAATATATGGAAACTGTTAATGTGTACAACTCAAGATTTATTAAAAAATGTATGTGGCAATTACAGTAATGGCTATATTTATCAGTGTATTTAGAGAAATAAATATATGTTCTATACATTAAATAAATGATTTTAGAATAATACAAAAAAGGCATATATGAGAATTTTAAAATAATATATCGACGTAATTGTTACGTATTTAGTTCATTATAAAATTATAAACTTATAAACATTTATTTATAGATTACTGATCATTTTCTTGCATGTAGTCGTCTTATTTTTTTAAAATGAAAACCTTACGTTATCGAACGTACATCATTACAAATGTGTACCTGCGTCAGCCAAACCTTAAGTGTTGGGAGCATCCAAATAAAGAGATAATGGGAATAATTTGGTCGCAGGAACGAAATATTCAATTTCCCCTGCACAAACAATTACTTTGGTTGCGTGAAACAAATGTTGCTTTATTCAGCAAAAAATACCAGCGTACATGGATGATGTTTAAAGTTGTTATAAAATTTTCTAGAACTTTTATTAATCATTTATGTGAATAATTTATACTAGAGGTACTAAGCAGGTAATCTAAAAATATATATAAACCGTAGAGTAGATAATATAAGTTTCCCCAGATGTCCTAATGTATTAACTCTACAGCGTAACTGAGAGTGACTAAACTTTCTTCGGAGTACGCGAATCGCTAACGAAAACATCTTTAGGGCAAGTTAACTGCAGGGCTGTAACTTGCTAGCCAGGCAAACTAGCGCTCAACTTGGGCAAAGTCTGCACTCCCGCAAAATTCCAAGAAAATATTATTCCATTCCGGCCACGCGGCTTCATTGTTTGACGTTCTACAGAGTTGCGCGTAGCACGACCGTGCGTTCCTGCACTTTGACGAAGTACATGGTACTTAAACTTGCCAATAATTAGAACATGTTTGCGCTCCTTTGCAATTTCTCCCACTAAGGCGGACTTCGACTTTGTTCGTCGTCCCATGGATAAGGATTTAACAACTCAGGTTGGGAACAAAACGTGATTTCGTATGGGAGAGTTTGGCATAGTGAAAATTTCCGCCGCTAGGTACGCAGTGTTCCAAAAGGTAACTTTTTATTAACATTTTTGAGCTACATAAATAATAAAAGAGAAATATTTTGCTTAGTTACGAAGTTATTTAATAATTGATTTATGACTATTATAATTTCATGTTTTTTTCTAGCAGAATATAGAGAAAATCTAGTACACATGCGACCTAGTGACAAAAATGTTTGGTTTTAAAACTTTTAACACTGATCTTCCTAACCTGTAGAAAAAGCCACCTTACCAATGGAGAAACGTAACTACGTATGGAACACGTGCTGAAATGGTACATTTCATCTGGTAATCGAATCACTTGCGGTGAATTGTCTATGTCTTACAAGGCAGTGGCGGATATATATGTGGGGAGGAAAACTATCTTAAAAAATTATAGAAAAGTACTCCTATTACTTCCGAACATTAAATGCACAGCATGGTTTAACATGTATGTATAGTTTTTCACAAAATCTCATCTGAGCAATGGCAGACGATTCATACAAAAAATATTATACGTATAAACGTTTTGTTGGTAGGCATAAGAGAGTTAAAATTGATTATCTCGTTATAGCTTCTGTGAAAGATTTATAATGGTTTATTGAAATAGTCGTGGGAAAACTACAATGTCATAAAATATAAATAAGTAAATATAAATAATTTTTTATCTGCATGCCGTGAGAAAATATTTCGAGAAGGTTGTCAATTTTCGACATATTTTTTCTGTTTTAATTTTTTAGGTACAACGTATGTTCGTCGAAACAACTAAGTGAAAACGCATTTTACTTCACTTATTTATCAAAACAAAGAGTTAATTCGCCTGTCATATTAAATGCGCGGAAATTTTATTTTTACACCCGGCCTCCACAGCATTCAAGAACGAAGCGCTTTCGAACGCAACATCTGGAGATGAACGGTGTTTGCCAACGAAAGTCCCACGCGAGTGGACAGCGAACCGAACACTTCGCCGGTCCTCTCAGACGGTATCAGTTTGTGGTCTATTGATCTTACGCTCTATCACGAGACTAGTAAACATGGCTTTAATACCTCTGCGATGTTTCTGTTGACTTTCGCTAGTTGACAGAATTATGCTCCGTTAAAATATTTCCGTTGCCTGCACCAGAAATTGAAATTCAATGGTGTCAGAAATATAAGCACGCTAATTTCCCTAAGACGACAATCGGAAACCGGCTTAAAGTGAATTACTGTTTGGTTCAATTTCAGGAATATTAATTTTGTTTTGGTTCAATTTCATGAATAATAATTAAAAACATGTTAATGGTTTCGAAATAATTCTTTACCGAATTATAAAATAAATAATTTTGGTAAAATATGTTATTTGGATGTACTTGTATAAGAGTCTTTCTTTATGGACACATTAATTGCCTGCTATGCTTTTCTTTACATTAAGTTTTTTTATAGACAGGATGAATTAAAAAGCTTTGAAGTCAGGAATGTATTTGTTTACTCGTCTGTTGGTGGTAATATAGGTTATTATAGGAGACACAAAATAACTTACTTTGATGTTGTTCAGAGACAAATTTCAACTGTAAATGGTGATGTGTTGCCAGCACGACATCCTACAGCAGATAACCTTGTCTTCTTGGACTGAGACCAGAAAAAGACGTGCCACAGTGGCTAACCACTGGACTCTCATTCTAAAGGAACTGGGTTCGATCCCCGGTCCGGATATCCTGATTCCGGTTTATCCACGGTTTCCAGAAGTCACTCCAGGCGGTTGCTGGTATGGTTCTTTCCTGCAGGCCACGGTCGATACCATCCCTGTTTCCGCTTCTCCGAGCTGCTTGCTTCGTCTCCGACGACCTCGCCGTCGACAAGACGTCACCAAACAACCTACCTACCAACCAACCTGGACTAAGACCGCAACATAATTCCCGAGTAGCTTCACGAGGCTCTGGATGTGTTACAATTAGATTCCAGTTTTGTTTCTTGTAATTGCGTAATGCAATTTGTAAGGTCTGGTCGGAACACCACGACGTTGAACTCTCTTGCAAACCATGCTGCTATTACTTTGGTGTTACGATTACAAAACTGAAAGTACACGACGTCTTAAAACAGACAGTAATATCTCCCGAAAGTTGTAAGAGGGCCGAATTAAATTTGAAATTAACAAAACATAACAATTATGACGTAAAAAATGTTACGCTTCATAAACTGTGTAAAGGGAGACTTATTTAAAGAATGTTTCAGCAACTTGCTTTGTGAAATAATTATTATTAGTACGACATACATTTGTTTATTAAAATAACATCGCCTCTTTGTGTATTTTAACGTTTCAAACAGGGCAAACTAATATGATGGCGATTTGGCATTTTGTATTTGGTAATTTATCAGCTCCGAAGCTGATAAATCTGAAAACGCAAATTACAAAAATTCTTCATAGATTTCTTTAGTCGAAAACGGGTTACGTGACCACTTTGTTGACGAAAAGTGCCATTTAGAACACGGCCTCGTTAAACCCTGCGCCAATCCCATCCTTTTTTTGAGAAAAACTCTAAGGGCTGCCAGGAACAGAACCTAGGACCTCCGGGTGAAGGGCAGACAGTATGACCCCTACATTGCAGAAAAATACGTATTTTGCCAGAGTAATCTGTTTCTCGAGGAGAGAGTACGTCGCATGTTAGATTTGAATATCTTACAAGCACACGTGCGACGTTTTTCGTCGTCTGCTGCGTTACATTGTCGAAAGTCATATCCTTACCGGACTCGGACATTCAGTATTAAGTTACTCGGATTCTGAAGTCTGTCATTAACAAGCAGATATTTACGACGCGTAACTATTAAAATCATCCAATCACGAAAGCGGACGTGTACTAAAGTGTTTTGCATTATCGTCTGTAGAGTATTTTTGCGGAAAACATGAGCCCCACCTAGTGTTTAAAAGGAAGGAGTTTTTTTTCCCTTGTTTTGGAGGTTTTTATGCAAGCGCACGTAGAATACANTTGCATTATCGTCTGTAGAGTATTTTTGCGGAAAACATGAGCCCCACCTAGTGTTTAAAAGGAAGGAGTTTTTTTTTCCCTTGTTTTGGAGGTTTTTATGCAAGCGCACGTAGAATACAAAAAAAAATCTGTTTTATGTGTTTTAATGTATCATACAGTCATGAGCTCTATTTCTTGTAATGAGCTCCAAACTATAACCAGATTTTGAAAACTCTGCTTTATATGGTCGTCCAGTCTATTTTGTAGCTTCAGTGTTGATCCAAATCAGCATTGGCAGTGACCTAACGACTTGTGTAAAATTTCGCTAAGTCGATTTAAACTTGTAGGTCTATAAAACTTAAAATAAGGAATTTCATTTGACACTAATTTAAACATGGCATCATTTAAGAGAATTTTAAATATCACATTTTTATTCATAATTACCTTCAATAAGAAATTTAAGGATGACTGTAATTGATAACATTATTACACATCATCAAAGTTTGCGATTTCATTAACTTGCGGCCTATACTTCGAGCATAAGCCAACATTTTTTTCATTTTTGCTGCCTACTACGCAACAGTCAGAGCCAACTATTTGGTCTGAAAGTTTTGCATGTTTTTGACTGTCGTACAGTTTTTCATGATCTGCCAATTAAGTCGTTAGCCAACTGGAGAAGTAACAAAAATTCGTGTGTGATTGAAATCTGAAATAGGAAATTTTTCATGTCCTGCATCCTTCAACGCGCCGTATGTCACGCAGGACAACGAAGTGAACATTTTACGAGAAGGAACCCATGCCCAAAAATGCGTACACTGTAAAAACTTTTGTACTTCTACAAGCAAAATCCTTGGAAACCCAGTTGCTAAGAAAATTGTATGTAGAACTACAAACAGTTTTATTGTAAAATCTGCAAAACATATATTTGTAATATCACAAATGATAGGCTTATAATACAACCTAACCTTCATTGAGAAGTGGACATAAAATAATTTTTTTCTAAAAAAAAATTTGATGAACTTATACAGAGAATAGGGAAAAAATTATTTCAAAATACAAATCCCGAAAAAACAAAGTTGCACATTGTGGAACCCCTCGCCATTTGCGTTATTATCGTACACTTTCAACCACAAGGCCTGCTTGACTTAAGAAGTTTGTAATTATTTTTTGTACTGAATGTATCTATAAACCCTTATAAAATATCAGTGGAAGTTATTCGGTTAAGAAGAATGCATTTATTTCGTATTAAGTGTTCTGGGTGAATACGAAACATTAACAGTTAATGAATAATAACGTCACGTGTTTTTTATAATCGGAGTTGTTTTATTAAGTTTACGAGAGTAGTTTTAATTGTTTCACGTTATTAAAATTAGAAATACATTCCCTTTTGCACTAGTCTACAGTTTACATCACCACCAGTCAGCTATACACAGTTTTACGTTGTTCAGTGACCGCCATTTCACTTAAGCTCATGGATACGGGCCAGACCAGTACAAATAGTTCTTGAAGTGTATTACAAACACAGCTATTGTAGTCGTACAAACAAGTAATTTTATAAGAGAGATTTTGTACAGTTACGTACATTTTTAAACTACAAACAATTTCTCAGTAAAAATTACATTTTTACGGTGAGTCTGGCCTCTGCGGAGAATACAAGTTAGGTACACATAGTTTGTGAGTTCCTTAAATATGTGCAACATCTTAGCAATCAAGGCAAGATTGGTAATCTAACTGCGCCTCATAGCTTCCTGAGCATGAACGACTGCATTTCGTTGTTTACGGTCCATGCCTATTGTGTCGTGTGTGATGTGTTCTGTTGACGGGAAGAAGAAAACAGAAGTAACTGATACGCTGCCACCTTACAGAAGAACCGATTGCACTGGCAGAGTCGCTCAACCTTTGTATGTGGAAATGTTTCCAAACAAAACCACTCCTCGCGATTCTATTTTCTCGATCATTGCGAGAAGACTACGAGGAAACGGACAATTAAGAATAGGTATTTTCGCAGAATGAATAATTTCACAATTGTAGCGTATAAAACAATTAACTTAGTAATCGTTTGTACACTGAGAGAACGGTTTGTTCAAGCAAACAAAATACTTCTTTGTATACGAACAAACTTATATCTACTTGCCCCAACAAAATATTATGTTGAGTAAACAAAACTTTTAAAGCGACAAAAATTAATTTCGTTCATCGAACAAAATACTCTCTTGTATTAACAAAACTTCTGTTCTGGGCCAAAAGAAAAATGATTGTCAACGACATATTTAGCGGAATCAACGGCATATATTCCACTTGAGAGTTGGTTTGTATTTTTTGTGACAACCAGGAAAGTGAAAATGCTTGTCAGTACATTTATTTATGTTAAATAATGATATAAACGTACAAATAAAATAAGTTCAGAAGGAAAATANAAATGCTTGTCAGTACATTTATTTATGTTAAATAATGATATAAACGTACAAATAAAATAAGTTCAGAAGGAAAATGAAAATTATAGCCGTACAATGTTAAGAATTAATTCACGCGTGCTGTCCGGTATTTGAAATGTATGTATTTGAAAACATTCCGTGGTCTTCACTAGTCACTTCGGCTGAGGTTGCTAGGACTTGGAGCTTTCACGCAAGTGATCTGGGCTNAGGACTTGGAGCTTTCACGCAAGTGATCTGGGCTCGAGTCACGATCGGGCTTCTGTTTTTTTCATATTAACCAAATCGTTGAATGTAACGTAGAGCCAAACAAATCTTAAGTAGCACCAACCATATTTTGGTTTGGGGCAACCAAATTTTAGTTTGGTGCAACCAAATTTTAGTTTAAGGCAACCAAATACGAATGACAAAATAATTTGTTTTCAAGAACAAAGTATTTCATTGCCCCTATTGAAACTTCTACAGTAATTTAGTTACGTCAAACAAAACTTTGATTCAACGAAACCTTTTTCTCGGAGTAGATGTTTATGTTTAAGTTCTGTATTGACGGATACGCATGTATCTATTATTCTGAATTTCTTCCTGTGTTCGGTGTAGAAACGCGATGAGGGTCGTCCACGCTCGGCTCGAACACTTCATTTTGACGAGGAAGGTTCGAAGGGATCCGAAGAGGAGTCGTGCATCAGCAGCCGTAAAGTCGGACATGACATAGGCACATGCCTTGGTAGCGTGTGACGTGTTATCCACCAACAGTAGCTCCATCCACGCCACTTTTAGAAGAGGCCGCGGTAGTGTAGTGGTTAGACCACCTGCCTCCGAGCAAGGCGAATCGGGTTACGGTTCCCGGTGGGGTCGCTCCCTGATTTTCGCACGTGAAAATCGTGTCGGACGATGCTGCTGATCCGTGGGTTTTCTCGGGTATCTCCCGCCCCCCTTGCCCTCACAATCCGGCACTGCTCCATACTAACCGCATTCCACTCTCATCAGCTTTCAAGAACTATATTTGCTCCACTATTTTGAGACCGTCCAGGCATTAGCTGGGGAAGACTACCCATACCGAGTAGAGTCCGCGCAGGTGTATCTCCACTGTTACAAAATCCAGCCTGCATTCCCAAGCCTGGGGTTATTCACGAGTGAGTGCACTTTCATCCGAGACGGCTTACGTGGGTGGATGAAAATCCGCTTCGCAAATAGTTCACGGCAGTCGGTGCGCATTCCGTGTTGGCGTTTGAGCTTATGTTATTGGTGACCTTTTCATTGGGTTCTACTGCCAAGCAGAACAAAGAGGCCGCGATACCACGTGTTTATAAGGTATGTTTTCCCTACACTGCTGTGTGACGCGTAACTCTGTCTTTTACAGGTAATGTGGCTGCAACATGACGGACCGCCAGATCACTTTGACAGAAATGCTGAGGAACCACCTGCATGGCACACATCCAAATCGATGGATTGGCATATGTATGTTAGAGGGAAGTGGTTTTTCTTCCATGGCCGTAACACTCGCCAGATCTTTCACAGTTCTACTGTTTTGCTTGGGACTACTATGAAGGATACGGCGAACGAGACCCCAATAATATCAGAGTAAGGTGATATTTCACGGATCCACGCCGCGGCTGAAATAATCTGCGCCGCCTATGCACGCTTCGTAATTAAAAGGCAGATCGAAGGTTTGTACTGCTTTTGTTATCCATAATGCCATGCTCGTGTAGGTTTGGTAAAGGTTTCTTGCTGACTAGGTTTATAGGTAACTTCAAGTCGTACGTCCGAAGGGCTGTAATAATTATTTTACGTCTTATAGCGACCAAACCACACATTTCCGGACATGGATTCCCCCTTGTAAAACGTTCAATTCGTTTTCCTGTATAACTCACGAACCATGTGGTGTTGGTGTTTTGTTTAACTTTATATATAAGCACATACGAGAAAGCATATTTTTTTTTAGGTTTTATTTTCACCCAGAGGATAATATTTGGTGTAATAAAAGAAAGTTGGTTTGGTGCAACCAAATTTATTGTTTGCGTAGGGGTAATAAAATATTATGTTACTATAACCAAATTANTTCCCCCTTGTAAAACGTTCAATTCGTTTTCCTGTATAACTCACGAACCATGTGGTGTTGGTGTTTTGTTTAACTTTATATATAAGCACATACGAGAAAGCATATTTTTTTTTTAGGTTTTATTTTCACCCAGAGGATAATATTTGGTGTAATAAAAGAAAGTTGGTTTGGTGCAACCAACTTTATTGTTTGCGTAGGGGTAATTAAATATTATGTTACTATAACCAAATGATTTTGTTGTTCTTAATTGTTTACCCTAAACATGTAAGATTTAGTGGTTGAAACCGAAGATTTTTATGTGTCTAATTAAATAAGAGTTTCGGTTAATATAAAAAAAATCATGAGTACCGATATTTTAGTCCATAACATCAGCATGCGAACTCTAAGATAAACTGACTGCTAGCAATGTACGAAAGTTTTTAAATAGATATTTTCCAATATTTAAATTTGGGTAAATAAAAAGTTTTCCAGTTGTTCAGCTTTATGTTTTGTGTCTTGTTTAACTGGTTTTAATGGGATTATTTGTACCTTTAATATTTAATATCAATAATCACACAAACAAACGCTGATATGATACTGTCACAAAAAAGATGAACATACTCTCGAGCTGTTCATTCAAATGACGGCAATCAATTGACTCTACTACAATATAGACAAACAAATAAACGCCAGTACTGGACCAAGCTAATATTGTTGCCACCACAGCTAACAAAATATTTATTTATTAAATTAGTCTCTAATTTGATACTTATTAATAATGTTTGCGGTAACAAGAGTGCTTTTTTAACGTACATTTAACATATTTGCGTGTACTGAATACATGCATATGTGGTTCAAACAGGCAAATAAGTGATCGGCTTAAAAACTTCTTTTTAAAATGTGTATTTGTTTTAAGGGAATGAATGCTGATGTTTGACTCAAGAGTAAATTATATGAGTAAAAAAAAAAAATTTGTTTTGCACAAGTTATTTGCTCTCCGCAACTATGCCTTTCTCTTAGTGCAAACAGTGGGTTTAAATGCCGACAGCTGTCTTTACGCGAGGCTGAATGTTTATAACCGCGGTTGGAAACAGCATCTTCGACGTTCTGAACTGACGCGGCCACAAAGTCGCGCAGAGTACACGTAAGCCCCGCCGCCGCCCATGCTGCGAGAAAAGACGCACCCCTTTCGGCGCTTCGCCTCCGCCCCTGCTCCATCCATCAACTGCTACTTCCCATCGGGAAGTTTCGCCCTCGCCGTCGCAGGAATGCCACGAGGACCGGGCGAACTTAGGAGGACCTCATTCATCGCTGGAGAAATTCACCGGCAGTTGTTTGAGAAGACGACTTCAGCGCGTACTCGCATAACTCCCACGCGACAGTGAAAGGTTCCTTTCTCTTTCTCAGCAGGGGAAAAAAATGTGTCAGACATCTATCTAAAAACACCTACAGGCCATTCACGGTAAAGTGAGCACTTTTTGAAGCTCTCTCATTCGAAATAATAGTCAATAAATATATTTATTGTAGCCCAAGACGTTAAATTTCTAGCCCTGTGAAATATACAAACTATGTTTATTACTTACGGTGGTGGAAGGATGAAAAACGGCTGAACGTAAAAAAAGTAACTAGGGTCTCAAAAGTGCTCACTTTGCCGTGAACAGCCTAGGCAACAATTTATTATTACTTCATAAGATTTTTGAAACGCTATTACGGTTTCGTATTTTCGAAATGAACTTCATAAAATTTAGCACCACTTGGTATCCGATGACGAGCATTACTTCTGTACATTGTGTTTCTTCACGGCATTGTTATAAAACTTATTAACATTGGAAATTGCTGCGTCAAATTAGGCACGTGAACTATGGGTTTATATTACAATACACTGAAGAGATTGAGAAGTATATAGCTTCATAATAACACCATAAAATTACTTCAAATACTTCGCAATTTATTTCAACTTGTTAGAAATCCAATGACTGGAATACGTGCAAGACTGCACACTTAAATTACAGTGTAAAACCAGCTGCTTTGTTTTACAAACCACGATCTAAAGGCTAATAAGTAAAACCACTCTTATATATATATTGATGTGGCCATGTTTGATTGGGCGTCCGACAACGATGCAAACACGACCTGAATTGGCACTGCGCATGCGTGAGGAATGCGTGGGGACCCGTGGCGCGTAGCTGCAATTTTGGGGGCAAGTAAAAATTTCTGGGCGGTATATCTCACAAATCTGACGCGCCAGCGCGCTGATTTTTGTGGAAAACGGATGACCTCGTCTACATCTGTTGAATTAAGCCACAAGATCCAAGCAACCACTGATGCTGCTGATTAGCAGTACAGTTCTTCATGAAGGCTTTACTGCGAAGCATAAAAAAAAACTTTCACTGCTTTCAGACTGGTTCTTCTATTATGTCACACACTCTGCTATTTAAGGGTTATAATGAACTCCGGAAATATTTGCACTACAATGAGAGTTGAATTTTTGGATTCTGTGTAAGTATTCACAAATGATCTGGTGACTTCTTGAACCGCACGCATGGTCGTGATGAACAATTTTTTTTTTTCCTTCATTCCCGTTCCTTTTTGCTTTCACATGACTCGACCACCCTGTCATTAGTTGTTTATTTTTTTTTGCGCAGTGTGATTTCGAGCCTGTCAAATAAACTCCGATGAATCACAAAATAACCAAACCTCACTAGTTTTTAATATCAAGTCTTAACACGAACATAGTTCTTATTACCGCAATGTCTCGGGAATTAATATTTAATTTATTATTTCTATATGAATTATACTAATATTGTTTGTTTTACTGTAAAAAGTTGATTATATTCAAAACGTTTTCATAACTTCAAATGAGTTTAATTTTGTTTCACGCAATTTTCAAGAACTTTCCTTACGCCAATTTTTTCTATGGAATTTGTTATAAAAGTGAATCACAGTCACTTAAGTAAACTGTAGCAAACATTTTTGAAGCGTTGTAGCATTTTCATAAAGTGTATCGCAATAAATCTGAAACACTAACTATGTTAATATTTGTTTTTCTTACACAAGAACCGATTTTTAATGTATATAGTATAAGTGCACAAATGTTTTCTCATTTTCATAAACCGTTCGATCCATGATCTCCTTAAAAAATGAACTGATAAATTTAAAATTTGGGAAATCTGATAATTATCTTATATGTATGTAGGTATATATAAATTTCGCATAATTATTATGCATCAGGCTAAATTTCACAGCACTATGCACACTTGAGCCTCCTGCGTTCGTTCATAGAAAAACGCTATCACGTTTATGACATGACAGCGCATAATTATTCCTTACCATTATAAATTTTGTTTTTTATCCTCCCGATTGATACAGCATGTGTCAATTAAAGTGTGTTTCGATGACAATCGTATAGCAAACACACGCGCTTAAAGCAAAACCCTCAGCAAAACAATTACCTAAATTTGCAGGTATTTAATAATTAGTCATAAACTGCTTGAGCACAGAATCTCCAATGAGTCGCGTCATAAAAAATTATATATGGACTCGCATTCACCTCACTTTAAAGTATGTTACGAGTTTTTCTTAGGGTCACGCAACTCGGTATAATTATTTCAAAATCATAGTAGGGGAGGGCCACTGACGATTAATTATTGCTTCGTCTGCTTTCGAGAGCGATGGGCGTTGCTGGAAGTGCTGGCATGCCACTCACGCACGCACGCACTCACACTTGTTTACACAAACAACGAGATCTCGAAGCGAGACGTCACCTAAGTTCGACTGAACGAGCACCTCGACACGGGGAATGGGTTTCGTTTCCATTACTCTCACAGGAAGCAATTCCGGTATGTTAGCTCATCGTCATGCAACTAGCCAAAAAATTAAATTATCTCTTCATAGCTGAGGGCCAAATTAGTTGTCTACGCTGTAGGAAAAAAATCCCAGTAAACTTCCCTAACTCTAATGGAAGCTTTTAACCTATACTTTCTATGGAAATAGTACCGCAAATAAGGCTGTAAATAGGAATGCTGAGCGTCGTAACTATACATAAGTTGCAAACTTCTCTATGCATTTGACTTTTCCTGAGTAAATGTAGTAACGCTGCTATGGATATATGAAAAAAAAACACTTCCATTAGCTGTTTCACACTGTAAATATTCACCGACGTGGTAAATTTGTGAATAAAGTCTTTAAGATTACGTACGAAAAGATATAGGCCGGCTACAAACAAATTTTTCATAAATGAACTTGTAAGCTAGCTGATACGCATATTTAAATTTAAGGGTCAATGGAACAAGTTGCTACTCTATAGAATGAACCCCAGGCTGGTAGCTATAATAATTAATAATAATTTGGCATTTCTATTTAGAAGGATTTTTAATATAATTTGTGGTTTTAATTTCATCAACCCGGGTAATATTACTATTTTATTTCTGTAACAACTTAAAATATAATAGTGGTTATGATAATTAGTTTGTTCACTCACCTTAACGGTGCACATTTAAAGAAACACTGAAGAAAAAATAAAACTATATTTGTTATTGCATACGGTATATGCCTTTTGATATATTTTTACGAGATAGAGTGAATTAATTATTGATCGTTTATCAACACCAAACGATTGAAAATGTTTATACTAAACAATAGGTATAACTTTCGCACATGGGCTGTATTTCATTTTGTACTNACACCAAACGATTGAAAATGTTTATACTAAACAATAGGTATAACTTTCGCACATGGGCTGTATTTCATTTTGTACTTAAAGGAAGGCAGCCAATTTACAAATGGCAAATTTTCTGAGTCAAGTGTCCACTTTGTATTTGGTAGTTTTGAGGTTAGCTTTCGGCAACAGAAAACTATACCATAGAACCAAAATCTCACATTTATTTTGTAAAATTAAAAATAGAATAATTTTGAAGTCCTACAATTGATGCACTTCAAGTACCTGGCTACTATCTAATGGAAACACTTAAGCCAGGCTTATTAATCGATACCTGAAAAATTCACGGATTTATATCTAGACAATATAAAATTTAAAACCTCAAATATTAATTTTATTTTGGCAATTGGTCCATCAGTTATTTTACAAATCCTGAATAACTGTTAGCCAATAATAAATACGCAACATAATGAATGATAAGTCAAATTAACCTGCTGCCGCAGAAAGAAACGAACGAGCGGTCGATGTTTGCTTGAGTGAGCGTTAGGTATGGGAAGTTGAGCTTACTGGTTAAAAAACCTGCGAATAATCAGCAAGTTCTGGTTTCTAGTTATAATATGCCTAACGTAAATAAGAGCTGTTATAGTGTAGTAAACTCCACTGCCGGGTGGTGAACCGTAGAACACATTCAAAGATGTAAACGCTGTCCAGTAGAACGGAGAGGTTTGGACGGCCCTTAACAACGGGGCCTTGAGAGCTGATGAGGGCGAAGCGGTGCGAATACGGAAGAGCGCCGGAATGCCAGGGTGAGAGGAAACGGGAGATCTCCGAAGAAAACTCGCAGACCAAAGGGACCATCGAGCACTATTACTACGTGCGAAAATCTGGGCAGCGACCCCACCGGGAATCGAACCCGGTTCACCCTGGTGGGAGGCGAGCCATAGCCGCTGTGGCAATCGCGGCCCCGCAATGCTGTGGAATAATCAGGTGCCAGTTATTAACTGTCGAATACCTGGGGTGTCGTATCAGTTTCCCGTTCAGCAGCCTGTAGAAAGAGTAATAGGAGCATTTTACTGGAGTTCAGAATTTTCGTTTAACAATGTCGGCACGCCGGCACGGCTTATATATGCACCGTTGACCAACGGAGTAAGGAAAATGTGTTCCAACGTTGTAACTCTGCTCTGAGCTTGCGCTGGATGTTTTTGACATTCTCGTGAGGCTTACAGTAGGTATACGATTGGAAGCGCCCACTTAAGAATTATGACGCGTATAAAAATCAGAAACTATTTTTCATATGCTTTGTTCACATTAGAAATTATCAGATTGTGTAAGCAGTTGGATTTTCTTTAAGCGTAAAAGAAATACGCATGTAGCCTATTCCATATCTTACACCATGTTACTGTGGCTGTGACCAATTGAAGGATTGCAGTATGTGTTTCCTTGGGAAATTTTGCTTAACATCCCTACGTGGGTATTCGAAATATTAAAAATGTAATTTGATAGTCACGTAAATAATTATATTTTTGGATTTAATCCACAACAAAACGAGACTCCACCAGAAAGTATTAGCCCCAGAGAATGAAGTGACTGAAAATTTGATATTTTATGTAATGTTAAGTAGACTGTTATAAAGAAATTATAAAGTGTTTTCCTTTATCGTACGTTTTGACAAGTCGGGATTTAAAATTATCATTGTATTTGTGAATCGCAAATAGATTAGACGTAGGTCCTTCTGCGCGATCTTCTGCGCATTCGGCGGTTACAGCTGTATCTCCGATTAATAATTTTTCATGTGGAACATTGCCCTTATTAATTAAACTATGTTCATAAGAAATTTATCACCTCCGAACGCCTATTTTCAAACAAAAAATATAAAAGAAACGGATGCCAAGGCCTTCGCATCGTGTGAGCTGCCTTAGCGGACGGCAAATCTTCTTAAGCAGACAGCTGGCATACACAGTTATTCAAGAAGATGAGACCAATTCACAAACTTTATTATCGCCCAACTAAATTGATAGGCTTACTATGGAACAGTTTCTACTAAATTANAGTGTAGTAAACTCCACTGCCGGGTGGTGAACCGTAGAACACATTCAAAGATGTAAACGCTGTCCAGTAGAACGGAGAGGTTTGGACGGCCCTTAACAACGGGGCCTTGAGAGCTGATGAGGGCGAAGCGGTGCGAATACGGAAGAGCGCCGGAATGCCAGGGTGAGAGGAAACGGGAGATCTCCGAAGAAAACTCGCAGACCAAAGGGACCATCGTGCACTATTACTACGTGCGAAAATCTGGGCAGCGACCCCACCGGGAATCGAACCCGGTTCACCCTGGTGGGAGGCGAGCCATAGCCGCTGTGGCAACCGCGGCCCCGCAATGCTGTGGAATAATCAGGTGTCAGTTATTAACCTTTCGAATACCCGGGGTGTCGTATCAGTTTCCCGTTCAGAAGCCCGTGGAAAGAGTAATAGAAGCATTTTACTGGAGTTCAGAATTTTCGTTTAACAATGTCGGCACGCCGGCTTGGCTTATATATGCACCGTTGACCAACGGAGTAAGAAAATGTGTTCCAACGTTGTAACTCTGCTCTGAGCTTGCGCTGGATGTTTTTAACATTCTCGTGAGGCTTACAGTAGGTATACGATTGGAAGCGCCCCCTTAAGAATTATGACGCGTATAAAAATCAGAAACTATTTTTGATATGCTTTGTTCACATAAGAAATTATCAGATTGTGTAAGCAGTTGGATTTTCTTTAAGCGTAAAAGAAATACGCATGTAGCCTATTCCATATCTTACACCATGTTACTGTGGCTGTGACCAATTGAAGGATTGCAGTATGTGTTTCCTTGGGAATTTTGATTAACATCCCTACGTGGGTATTCAAAATATTAAAAATATAATTTGATAGTCACGTAAATAATTATATTTTTGGATTTAATATACAACAAAACGAGACTCCGCCAGAAAGTTTTAGCCCCAGAGAACGAAGTGACTGAAAATTCGATATTGTATGTGATGTTAAGTACACTTTTATAAAGAAATTATAAAGTTTTTTCCTTTATCGTACGTTTTGAAAAGTCAGGATTTAAAATTATCATTGTATTTGTGAATCGCAAATAGAATAGACGTAGGTCCTTCTGCGCGATCTTCTGCGCATTCGGCGGTTACAGCTGTATCTCCCATTAATAATTTTTCATGTGGAACATTGCCCTTATTAATTAAACTATGTTCATAAGAAATTTCTCACCTCCGAACGCCTATTTCCGAATAAAAAAATGGTTGCCTGTAAAGTCGGTTTTACGGGCGAAGATTTTACGTGACAACGTAGTGCTGCGCGCGCGGCAGACCGATCATAGTTGAGTGGGAGAGAGACGCAAGGCATTCGGCGGGCCTCTCTCTCGTTCGGTGACTCATCGTAACGTTACCGAGCGTTACACTTTTTCATAAGTGACTCCCAGCCGCAACCTAATTTAAGACGTTGTCACGTCAAAAATATAAAAGAAACGGATGCCAAGGCCTTCGCATCGTGTGAGCTGCCTTAGCGGACCGCAAATCTTCTTAAGCAGACAGCTGGCTTACACAGTTATTCTAGAATATGAGACCAATTCACAAACTTTATTATCGCCCAACTAAATTGATAGGCTTACTATGGAACAGTTTCTAGTAAATTANATGAGACCAATTCACAAACTTTATTATCGCCCAACTAAATTGATAGGCTTACTATGGAACAGTTTCTAGTAAATTAAATAAGAACTTTCGGTTACATATGTATGTGCACTTCAAGAGCCATGACAAACATATTTACGATATTAGATACTCGATTTCTTGCCACCTGTTTTGTAGCATTTTTGCGTAAGTTTTTAAAAACACAAAACTATGAATTTTTAAATATTCCTGCAGATTCACTGGCCCAGGGGGAGATTTAAAAATACCGTCCTCATTGTCCCACGGACAGAAAGTTCATGCAGCGCGAAGTCTGGTGATATTGATGGCCATTTCAGCAATGGCTCATCCACATTTGTCGCACGACCATTCCGTCGGTATAAGAGATGTCCGTTAAAACCAGACTGTACCTCCGAATGCAAATTTAATGGGTTCATATTTTGTTGTAATATTTACTCATTTTTATTGGAGTAAGCAGTTGCAATTTTGTCCACCACGTTGAGATACTTAATAACTGTTAATCGTGGTTTTCCATGAAATAGATAAATCTGTTCACCGTTACGGCAGAAAATTTTTTCAGTACTGTAGCCGTGTACCGTGATGGCGAAAGACACAAACAAATTTCTTGGCAGGCAGCCACGCCATTGTCCACTGACACATGACATGCTCAGCAGGCCTGAAGGTGACGGACTTGCCACCATCTAAAGCCTCGTTTACACCGGAGCAAACATAAGCAAACACGTGCGGACTAGCATCTNGGTGACGGACTTGCCACCATCTAAAGCCTCGTTTACACCGGAGCAAACATAAGCAAACACGTGCGGACTAGCATCTATGAACCAAGCATTCCCACTGGTGTAAACGGCATGCGAGCATTAACAAGCGTCCTTAGTCCGTGTTCGTTCAGGTTCGATTCGCATTCGCTGATGATCCGTCCATTGTCGGTTTCTCATCGAATCAGCAAAGAATATGTACGTTTGCTCATATTCGATGTTCGCGCCTTGTTCGCACCGGGATGAAACAACTCTGAATCGAAAAGGCGCAAAAGTGTGAATCGTTCGCTTACGCTCGTTTGCGCGTGTTTCTGTTCTGTCCGGTGTGAACGGGGCTTAGCGGTATATCAGAAAACTTGAACGCACCATCGTTTCTGTTCATTTCACAGACGCATGCGTTGTGCGTCTGACTTTATACGGAGCTGAATCTGATTATATAGTTTTGAATAAGTCTGTATTATGCAAAAGGAGACATGTGTCTATAAAACGGTGAGCACGACGACCAATTAATTTCCACCATTTCTTTTCAACGTGATAAAAATTTAATTATCTAAACAAAAAAAATTTACCTAAATAAATATATGTTATCGCTGCTTATAATTACGAAAACGGAACTGAGCTCCCTTCAAGCGAAATATGTAACTTCTCCGTATTTCCCGTGTAGTCCATTCACGGTTATAGTCCATCTCATATATGAAGGCCACATTCTTGACAGTTGACGATCGCTGTGCCAATGTTTACTTTTAGTTTATGTATCCATTCGCCATTAACTGGTGCATCAAGTGAAGGCTTTGATGCGACGAGTCAGCGCGTCCAGGAGGTGCTGCTTCGTGAGGCAAATGGTGAACTACTTGGGTGGCGTGGCAGGCGGTGAGAGAGGCCTCGAAACGGAGTTTGGAGGGCGTGTGTAAGGTCGTTCGTAAACGCTGTACACGAAATATATGTTACTTTAAAAATTATGCAGAGCTCACGAAAAATAAAACTATTAGTATATGTTCGTAAAAGTATTTTACGAACGCTTTTCGAGTTNCTCACGAAAAATAAAACTATTAGTATCTGTTCGTAAAAGTATTCTACGAACGCTTTTCGAGCTGCTTATACTTCGCAAAATATCCAATAGATGGCGTGCACAACAGGTCAGAGTGATTTCGGAGTCGCTTAATTTAGTCATTAGATAGCGTTTTGTAAAGTTGGCTGTTGTTCTATTACTGGCTGGGAACGAAACGTATTTGAAATATATTTCGTCACATTATAAGAGAAAATAATTCGACAATGTTATGCAATATTTCTGCATGCTTTAGGAACCAATATCAAGCAAAAAAGAAAAGCGGGGTTGGAGAGGGCGGGATACGACGTGAAAAAGATTTTAAGGTGCGTTTCAACATTTGTATACTGGTCGTTTTATTGTGCATTTCATTTTGAACACCTATACATTACTATTTTATAACGAAATTTAGTTTCTAACACTAAAAACCGCTGATTTATGACCACGTAAAATAAAATGTATTTATTAATCTAGGAACTCGTTCTTGCAGCTCATATTTTCGGCTGGTCTAATGTGCGTTGGCAGTGCACTCAGAAAATCCAAGGTAATATTAACTTTTGTTCGTTCGTGCATCATCTGATACAGGATTTTGTAAATGGCACGTTGTTTGTTTCGAATACTCAAGTGCCACTCACTGACTTTCAGAATCTGGCCAACTTATATGAAATGAACCATATTTCCAACTTTTCTGAAACCCTGCTTAAGTTCACTTTTAGAATATTCCTCCGCCTCGTGCAAACAAAGCTTAACCAAGTAAAGGAAATTATACCAAAGGCCTACGCACCACATTAGTGCGCACTCAGTGAAAGAATACTATGGATAAGAACTATTTCTTACTAGCCATTACCAACCCACCTATTTCATCACTGTTTTCATTCCCATTGATTATAAGTTAAAAAAAACAAATTACGTATAACATATAATTACAAATTTAATATGACAAAAGATACGATCCTTTTATGTTAAAGGAAGTATTAAACGCTTAAGATATATATATATATCATATTTAGGAAACAACAAAACACCTGTCAAATGGGGTGATTTTCCAGTTGTTTGATTCTAAAAGTGGAAATAAATTGCGAATAGACTGTAGCTTCAAATTTCGGAAACGAACGATGTCGTAGCTACACAAAGTGTTCTTCGCTAATGTAACCCCACTCTGAAGTATTTACAATGTCCGCGCCACTTAAACCTATTTCTTCAGACATAAAAAAAAGCAACCTTTTAACACTCAACACCACTACAAAAACTCAAAAATCACCACAGAGTGAAAATTTTATGTACATTATTGTATTGAATATTTGTCTATCCTCAACATAGTTATAACTGCACTCTGAAAAAGGCGAATGATTGGAGTGAAAGCTAACTGATATACGTATAGTTACGTGTTCACATCCACCTCCGGACAAAATAGTTTAACATTTAACATTTTTTTTTAATTCCCAGTAAAACACCCGCCTAACGAAAATGAAATATTCTTTTGCCAAAAATCTCTTTTTAAAAACCTGAAATACAATATATATATATATATATATATATATATATATTTCTAATTTACTGCGGTTTTTCATGAATTTACGAAATACGTAGTGTTCGTAATTTTACAAAGATTTTTTGGAAAAATATTTTACCACTCCTTTTTCGTAATTGCACAGATTTTATGAACCAGTCAAATAAATCTGTCTGTTTCAGTTAACAGGAGAGATCAAACGACTTTGCTACGACGTAGAGTCTGTCTGTGGATTTAATGGTGTCGAATACCAAAAATTAATAATTTAATCGTTGTACCAAACTTTGTTCAACTTGTACGCATTGTATGCGAGGCCATATTCCTCGAATAAAAAAAATTTTGCACTTTATAGTTTTTGAATAATGTAATGTAAAATTAAAATGCTTCCTGTTTCACTGCAGCAATTTAAATAAATTCAAACTAAGTGGAACAAATGAAAAAAATATAATTCATATTAAACTAATGCCGTGGGCTACTGCGTGACATGTCACACAAATAACAGGCCATATACATGAAAAAAAATGTTAAGTTTAAAAACATATTTGCATAATTTTAATTTTTTTAATGCATGAACTGTTATTTGGTGATTACATATAGGTCAAGCGATAACCCAAGGAAATAGTTTCCGTTGTAAATTTTTTCATTTGAACACTTTAGTTAATATTTATTATTTTGGCTGCAGCCAAACAGGAAAAAAAAAACAGAATTGACGTCATATTATAAAAAAAATATCGAGTGTAAATTGTTTTTATTCAAGGAATATATTAACACATGCAAAGCGTACAAGCTGAATCTACCTTTACAAAATACCACCTTTTTTGGTATCAAACGCCATTAAATATTTACATTTTGTGTCTTAGAGCCCAGCAAGTTAATCAGGCGCCGTTTCTCTTGCCTCGCGTATTCAGAACCATTGGCGAGTGTTCAAGAGCTTCCAGGTTCGATTTCTTGCGTTGTATTTCGTCCGGAGTCCGAGATAAGTTCTTCTAGGTCGCGCCCAGTTTGGCTACCCTTAAAAATGGCGCAATGCCAAGCTGTCTTAATAATGTACAGAGTATTAATGCCGCTGGCACTGTTTCGCCATTCCGTCTTCTTGCAATTACTTTCCCTAATTATGAAAATAACGCAACCCCCAGGGACCTTATTACGAAAGCTCAGTTCGTTAGGTAAACTTCTTTAGACCCCATCCGTCGGAGTTATTTTCCTTCCCTCTGATGCTCATTTAGAAAATTAAATGAAACCAGTGAACTGTTGCTTAAATTGTGTCTTCTCTCATTTCCGTAGTAACAATAGAATTAAGTCCAAAATTCTGTACTTCGTTACATGGTCAAAGTACTATAATGTTTGAAAAAAATATGCGTGAAAGTTTAATATTACCAAAAATAAGGAACTTTTACGTTAACACGAGTATAAAACGTTCATGATACACGATATGTATAGGAAACAACCATAAACATAATTTATGTGGAGATTGTTAAAAATTTTTATTCAAAATGTGAGATGAAACCACGAATATATTATATGCATTTTACTATAAATATAAGATACCTAAGTATGCCTGAAAAAAATGGATTTTTGAAAGAGTGTTATCCAGGTCTTCTTTCTTTGCTGTACAATGCACGATCATAAATATTTTCATTTCTTTTTAAATAATGGATAACCATTTGTGAAATCATAATACCATGAACTCCAAACTTTGTTTCCAAAGAAAATTAAATACAAATTCATATTATTTTAATTAGACCTATCGTGAAACACATATTTACATCGTGACAGACTAACATCTTTGCAGGTTGCATTTATTTTGTGAGTTGGTTCTTTACTTACATAGCTGCGAGTAGGTACTTCTTGAATTAAATATCTCAGTTCTGACTGTTTCGGGTTAAGAGTGAGTGCTAGAAACTGTCGTACACAGAAATAGTTGGATGAGTTATTTCATTTCGATTAAAAAATTGTGAATTGTTTTTGCAAAAAATAGGGATAAACACAACAAAATCAATCAATAATACAAAATAAATATTTTAAGATTAACAAATTAATATTACTCACAAATCCATTATATTGAAATTTGTATATAACAAAAAAATTACAGTTTTATAATTTATATTGAAAGCTTTTAAAACGTATATATTCGATTAACGATCAGAGACATAATAAAAAAATTGTAAAATATAATAAAACATTTTTTTTTTCCGTTTCGGATGATTTTTGAGTTTTTGTGTGCTGTTATTAAAATAACAGAGTCAGAATATTTTTATTTGAAACCTATACGTAGCTACTATTGCTTTATGAGATAGTTTTGTTAGTTTAAATATGTAATCAATAAAACAAACTCCATCGAAATATGTTACGTACACTCTAAGAAATTATTCGCAAATTTACCTCATCAGTGAATACGTATGTCTTGAAACGGCGAGTGGTCAAATTTTTCCCGTGCATCGTTTGTAGCGTTCCTACATATGTTCAGAGAGAGAGAGAGAGAAAGACAAGAGCATCAAGAAGTCCGCAACCTGGTATGGAGTGTATGGAGTAATGCAGCCTGATATGTGGTACTATTTCCACACAATGGAGTGGAATAGAGAGATTTGGGCGGCTCTTAGCAGCGAGGTTATGAAACCCGCTGACGGTGAAACGAGGTAAGAATGGAGCAGCGCCGGAATGTAAGGGCGTGGGAAACAAGTATTCCTAAATAAAACTCACCAACCAGCGGCATCGTCCCGCACGATTCCCACATACAAAGCTCCAGGAGCGGCCCCGCCGGGTATCGAACCCTGTTCGCCTAGATGAGAGGCAAGTAGTCTAAACATTACACCACTGCGACCCCAACATGTGCGTACTTTATAATAGATAATCTGGCGAGAAACTCATGTAAGGAAGACATGAAAATATACACAATAAACTGCATATGTACTAATATGAGTCAAAATTGTTACAATTTCCTCATATGTCAAGGAAAATAATATTATAAAGGTTTCCGATACCATACGAGTCGTTCACGTTCTAAATGACAATAAAGAATTTCTATTTTATCTTTTTTAAGACAGAAAAATTTACAGCACTAGTAAATAACCCATGTTAGTGACTAAAGAGCAAACATACTCACTGCCTTTTGTTCGCTTTCAGCATCTCACTGTGAATTTCCTTGCAGCATAACAGATGGCAGCACGGTCTGTGTCGCCGGTGGCCGGTGACAATTCATCGCTGTGTTGTGGAAACCAGAAAGAAATTCGTCGTTGGCTGCCAGCGTCGGGCGTGTCGCATCGCAATGCGTCGCGTATTCGTGAAACGTCCTTAAGGTTCCCGCCTACCTGGCACTCGAACTGCTTTGCAGAATGTTGACGTAGAAGATTTTCCACTGAACTATTGCACGTGCGACCAATGTGCTGATTTACGAACAGAACACATTCTTCAGACGAGTGCTGTTGAGTATTTTCAAAATGTCACGCACGTTATAAACACCATTTCAGAGCACTCCGAAATGGCTTCAAACGGCTTTCCTAAAGCGGCGTATTTCAAAATATACGCGTCAGATACATACAAAAGTATAAGCTATTCACGGCAAAATGAGCAATTTTAAAGCTCTCTCATTTAGAATGACAGTCGATAAATATATATGATTGTAACTTTAGACGTTAACTTTTGAGGTCGGTGAAGTACATATTACTTGCATTGCAATAATTATTTTAAAAAGTGGTAAAGGATAAAAAATGGCGGATAGGAATAAAGTAACTAGGGCCTTAATAGTGCTCACTTTACCGTGAACAGCCTATACTCAAAGGTCCTACACTGAACTTTCCTACAGACTTCCCGCTAATTAAAGAATAGCGTCACCCCTGTAAGAACCATAGTTACACGCAGTGCGACTAGAACACTGCACGTCAGTTCAGAGCCTTGCGCTTAGTGGCGAATCGCCATGACATACTTGATGCACGAGGCTTGTGTCGCCCTTATCGCTCCTTGGCGTCTCGGATGCAAATGAGCAAAAAAATCTCCAGGTAGACGGGAGCCTTAAGTTACAGAGCGCCAATTGGGGAAAAGCGTTTCCCTTTCATGTTGTAGGTCAGCGGCGGCTGGAGTTTGCGATACAAGTGCCTGTCTCGGCTCTTGTATACTTATTTACTTACTCCTGCGGCAGCGCTTTGAACACTTCTCGACGTTCGGAGTTGGTCGTTGTGGCTCAGTGCTGGATCATCCCGGCAAATCCGCATTACCGTCATCCGCCACCCCCTTACATCCTCGCCGCCTCACCCAGGCAACCAACATAACACCATCATGAAGGAGTTACTCTCTTTTCGTATCGGTCAACGCGTCCAAGTGCAATTTTTTTTCCTTTTAAGTATATTTTATAGATTTCTAATGATACTAAATATTAGTAAGATAAAAATGCCAAAATGCGCAAGTAGTTAAAAATCTAGTAGGCCCTATAGTGGATAACTTAAATTCTAAATTTATATATTTCTACATATAAAATACAAAATTGTATGCAGTTAAGAAGTTTTTTTACAGTTCGATGAAATTCGAAGTAAAAGTAGCCAGAAGTGAAACCGTATACGCTTGGAAACGAATTCTAGTATTTCAAAGAAATTCGTTGATTGCGTTCTTGGGGCCCGCAAGGATCGCCTCAGTTGTAATAACGCATTGTGTTAACAATGTAATTTTTATGTTAAATATACATGTATATACATCCTGTATATATTCGTTCTATATATGCATTCTATATATACGTATATAAACAGGATGTATTTATACATATGTTCAGGATCTATATTTACATATATACAGGTTGTATATATACATATATAAACACTCTGTACATAAACTATTGCAACAAACTTCGGGAGGTAATTCCTGGGATCAAAATAAGCAAGAACGTTCCTATGAACATATGTCCTACAACGCGTTCTTTTGAGTTCAGGTGGTACATCACCCATCTGTGTACGGGAAACTAATTTCGCTTCTGACATACAATTTTACAAAGAACGTAAACATTACGTCGTAATGCATTCGTGGAATGGTACATTCGTGTCCAAACCAGTTAACAACACAGTAAGTGGCAGGTGATTATGCATATTATTATAGGCTGTTCATGGTAAAATGAGCACTTCTGAAATACTTGCTTAAGACCTACTTGTATGAACGTTGTGTATTCTTCCACCTTTTGTAAAATTAACATTGTCGTGGGCATTATAACTTTGTTCATGCGTTGGTCAGGTGAAACTGTTAAATTATTCTAAAAGTAAATATTTCACAAATCTGGTCACTATTTGCTTACTTTCCGAAGGAAAGAAGGGCAAATAAGATCACTTTCCTGGCTGTGTCTCTGTGTGTACGTGTATTTGTATATATGGGTGTGTGCCTGTGAGTTTGTGTGTTTCTTTGTGTTTCTGCGCATGTGTGTGTGTCCCCATTTCAATTTTTGAACGCTTCAAAAAGTTTTCAACAAAATTGGTACACATATAACAATTTGTAAGTACACCTGAATTTTATAATTTTCGACCACGTCAGACACATACTTTCAAAATGGCGGCCATAAATTTTTTTGTTGATATATCATATCTTGGGAACCATACAACCGATTAAAATCAAATGTTGTATACTAGCAGGCCATTGTGTTCGCATTTAATTTTGCGAAGGATATTGTTGTTCGTCCACCATTTAATATGATAGTACCGAAAGAAAAAATAAATATTTTACATAATATCTCGAAAACCATTTAACCAACTATCACCCAATTTGGCAAAAATTACTATGGTAGGCTATGTAAACGTAAGTGATCAACTTGATTAGATACTTATTTTTAAAATGGGGGCCATACAAAGTTTTTACGTTTATTTGGTATATATACCGTACAATTGAACAAATTTCGACAACATTTTGTATACTGAAAGTATATATTACATGCATCATATATATAAACAAATGACCACTTTTGTATTCCATTTTGGATGACATCGCCATGGGGATAAATAAAGTTATTAGTTCATAACTCAGTAGATAATTAACCGATTCCTACCAAATTTGGAAAACAAGTAGTAGTGATGCAGATGATGTGGATTGATATATTTGGAGCATGTTAGACCCTTATTTTAAAAATGGTGGCCATATAGTTATTTTAGCTTATAATGTTAAATCGTCGAAACGATGTAATCAATTTAAACATAACTTTGTATGCTAACAGAAGACATTACAACTTTCAACTGTATCTAAATGTTACATCAGCTGTCCGCCATTTTGTAAGATATCACTATGCGAATTAAAAATTTGTTTTTGTCACATCTCGGGAAAGAATTGACCGAGTCCAATAAAATTTGGGAAAGAAGTAGTATTGAGGCAGATAATGTCAAGTGGTATGTTTTAAGCATGCTAGACATTTATTTAAAAAATGGCGGCCATATAGCCATTTTTAGCTTAGATTTCTATATCGGTGTAACCATGTAATCAATTTCAACTAAACTTTGTATGCTGGCAGAATATGTCACAACTATCAACTGTATGTACATAGAACATATTTTATCCGCCATTTTATAAGATAGCGCCAAGTGAGTACAGAAGTTTGTTTTTAATGCCTCGGGAAACAATTGACCGATTCCTTCCAGTTTTGGCAAAAAAATATTACTGCAGTAGTTGGTGAAAACTGTTATGTTTTATATAGGTCAGGCACTTATTTTAATAATGGTGGCATAACAAATATTTAAGATCAGTATATTTTATTAACGAAACCAATTACAACTTAATTTTGTATGCTGGCAATACGTATTACAACCATCAAACTTGTCTATGCAGAGCATCATTTCTCTACAATTTTTTAAGATAGCAATTACCAATTTAAAAATAATTATTCTATCCCGTATCTTGGGAAACAATCAACCCGTTCTTAGAAAAAATGGCAAAAATGTTTTATTGTAGTAAACCATATATTAAATGCATTTTTTAAAAGTAGGACACACTTATTTTCTGAATGTTGGCTATAAAATCATTTTAGTTTTGTGGGTAAAATCTACGACAATAAATAATATATTTTAACTTAACTTTGCATATTGGCAGTAAACAATAGTCGAAATTGCTACTATTTTACATCTTTATCCTCCATTTATCAAGATCACTACATTAATTTTATGGAAGTTTTATTGCATGTCACGAGGACCAATTAACTGATTCCCACCAAGTGTTTCACTGGAACATTTCCAAAAAATGTCTACCAAATTATGCATACCATGAATGCTACAGAAGACAATGTAAACGTTCATGATTGCAATGGGTCAGACACCAATGTTCAAAAAGGCAGCGTCATAAATTATTTAGGTAAGTTTGACATATATACATTTCCATGAAATCCTTCACATATTAACGCTTCGATAAGCTATGTAAAGTTACATGTTTCATGTGGCATCGTCAGTTATTTTCAAAATAAAGAACGTTTGAATATTTAACATTATAAACCCTATCATACGAAACATTAGACTGATTAAATCCGAAGTTAACGCTCCGAATCCGACATCCGTAATGCAGTGGAGTTTTCTGGGTTAAAGTCCCTGGTAAGGAATGTGTGCATTTATAATTGTCTCACTACTGTAGCATAACTATTTGGTTTCTTTTCTAAAGTTATAAATTTCAAAGAGAAGTCATAGCTTTCCTACCAACTAAGCTTTTAAGAAATTTGTTAAATATTAATTGCACCAATTTTGAGGAAAATAGGCTCATTAGTTATATCAGTTACGTCTTGATATTATTCAAATCATTAAAAAAAAAAACATAAAGCGCAAGAATTAATTAAAGTTATTACACATGGTTACCTAACACATTTTATTCGACGTTACAAACTTTACTGGGTACATTTCACTCAGTGCGCCCGTTAAAATATATGCAGGTAGGAACAGTGACATTTCCCTCAGTTTGATTTCAAAAGTGTTCACTTTATCATGAACAGCCCTAACTATGAGAAATGAAAAATAAGATCATATCCTGTGCTCTCCAGGATTTACCAACCGAATTTGTTACACTAGTTTAGNTTCGACGTTACAAACTTTACTGGGTACATTTCACTCAGTGCGCCCGTTAAAATATATGCAGGTAGGAACAGTGACGTATTTCTCATTTCGATTTCAAAAGTGTTCACTTTATCATGAACAGCCCTTACTATGAGAAATGAAAAATAAGATCATATCCTGTGCTCTCCAGGATTTACCAACCGAATTTGTTACACTAGTTTAGTTACATCCCGTACATAAACACACAGTGCACTGGAATTCATTTGGTAATCTCATAGCGATAAGTGGGGTCGCAAAATGAAGGGATCGACACAGCAAACCAGGGGACACACACCTTCCTCCCAACTGCGTGAGCGAAGATACAGGAGCAGTTTAGCAACAAGCGTCATTCACGGCGTAATGTAAGAGTCCGTATTGGCGGCCTTGGCTGCTGGC
>NQII01004219.1:82590-105092 GCA_002778355.1 Clitarchus hookeri
CTCTTCAGCATTTCGGAAGTAAGGAAAAAAGCTGTTGGAAACGGAGAGAATAATAAAGGGAGGGAACTAAATTAAGGGGAAAGTTACCAAAACCCCTACCGGCTGCGATGTCACACCCCCCGTTCGATATTTGTACGACTACCTCAAAGATTGTGGTTGACGGGCTCAATGTGGCACACTACTGGATGTCAATACCACGTGCTTGTATTAGAGATAAAGACGCTTGTTGCTTTCCTGCCTCTGTATCTTCACTCATTTGTGCCTGTGGAGAAGAAGGGAAACTTTGCGACCTCAGGTTACTTACATCAATGTTTTCGTTTTGTGCACCCCTCGCCCCCTCCTTCTAGCCCTGTGAATTTGGCGCATGGATTCTGTTACACGGTGTGTGTATGTGTGTGTGTGTGTGTGTGTATATATATAACAAGTTAGACAAAAATAATTATTCAATCGAATAAGAATTTTGTAAAATATTCGTCTATATACTATAAAAACATTTAATATCCTTGAGAAAAGTCACAGAATATAAACTTAGACAACTAAAATCCTTAAATTTGCTGCCAACTTCGGACGCAAAATAAAAAGTAGAGCTTTGCGGGAAAAAGGTTAAAATTAAAACTGTTTTCCAAAACTCTCAATACTTTTGAGCTATGACCACTAACAAGAAGCATTTACGAAATTTTTCTTGTTTGTGGACCAGTGGCAGTTTTCTTTTTTGTCTAGACTAAATTTATTTTCAATGTCAAAATTCCTAACATGTCTATATCACTATCGTCTACGAGTATGAAAACGCTACTACAGAAATTAAGTATTGTAGGGATGCCGACAACTCTATTTTCGTTATTATGACTTAAGTAACAAGGTCAGCAATGAATGTCTGAATGTCTCGTAGAGGCTGGTTGTNTATTATGACTTAAGTAACAAGGTCAGCAATGAATGTCTGAATGTCTCGTAGAGGCTGGTTGTCGGCGGGAAGACTATACACTAGTTAAGTGCGTAGATGCTAAAAGGTGTATAATTCCACAGAGTATATACGTGCACAGAGACTAAATGGCGTGGCGGTTTCTTTGATGTGGGCGTACCCATTCGCAATTGGCAGCTCGAAGTTATACGAAACGACCTTGTGCCTGACTGGCTACTGGGTGCTGCGAAAGATTTTCTATTAGATAGACTGCCAGTTGGCAAGTGGGGTCACCAGGCGCTTATTAGCGAATGGCATTCCGACATGATGCTGGCGAGTGGGCGGCTCTTAACGTCGAGGTCGTGAGAACCGACGAGGGTAAATTGAGGTGAATATGGAGCAGCACCTGAATGCAAGGGCGTGGGGAAACGGANAGCAGTTTAGCAACAAGCGTCATTCACGGCGTAATGTAAGAGTCCGTATTGGCGGCCTTGGCTGCTGGCCAAGTCAGCATGTGCCTGAAGGCTGGTCGGGAAACCATGACAGGGCAGAACCGGCCAGCATGCGCCTTGTGTACGGCGAAGCCCACGGGCAGTTCACGTTTGACGGAAGGCCTCGTACCGGGTGCGATATTGATTCGATTGATCTTATAACGTATTTATTTACACGATATTGTACACTGTGCAGCAAGAACAAAGCAATGAAAGTTAAAGAGTAGCATGCATGCCAGCGCAAATCTAACGCTCTTCAGCATTTCGGAAGTAAGGAAAAAAGCTGTTGGAAACGGAGAGAATAATAAAGGGAGGGAACTAAATTAAGGGGAAAGTTACCAAAACCCCTACCGGCTGCGATGTCACACCCCCCGTTCGATATTTGTACGACTACCTCAAAGATTGTGGTTGACGGGCTCAATGTGGCACACTACTGGATGTCAATACCACGTGCTTGTATTAGAGATAAAGACGCTTGTTGCTTTCCTGCCTCTGTATCTTCACTCATTTGTGCCTGTGGAGAAGAAGGGAAACTTTGCGACCTCAGGTTACTTACATCAATGTTTTCGTTTTGTGCACCCCTCGCCCCCTCCTTCTAGCCCTGTGAATTTGGCGCATGGATTCTGTTACACGGTGTGTGTATGTGTGTGTGTGTGTGTGTGTATATATATAACAAGTTAGACAAAAATAATTATTCAATCGAATAAGAATTTTGTAAAATATTCGTCTATATACTATAAAAACATTTAATATCCTTGAGAAAAGTCACAGAATATAAACTTAGACAACGAAAATCCTTTAATTTGCTGCCAACTTCGGACGCAAAATAAAAAGTAGAGCTTTGCGGGAAAAAAGTTAAAATTAAAACTCTCAATACTTTTGAGCTATGACCACTAACAAGAAGCATTTACGAAATTTTTCTTGTTTGTGGACCAATGGCAGTTTTCTTTTTTGTCTAGACTAAATTTATTTTGAATGTCAAAATTGCTAACATGTCTATATCACTATCGTTTACGAGTATGAAAACGTTACTACAGAAATTAAGTATTGTAGGGATGCCGAGAACTCTATTTTCGTTATTATGACTTAAGTAACAAGGTCAGCAATGAATGTCTGAATGTCTCGTAGAGGCTGGTTGTCGGCGGGAAGACTGTACACTATTTAAGTGCCTTGTACGTATATACGTGTACAGAGACTAAATGGCGTGGCGGTTTCTTTGATGTAAGCGAACCCATTTGCAATTGGCAGCTCGAAGTTATAGGAAACGACCTTGTGCCTGACTGGCTACTGGGTGCTGCGAAAGATAGATAGACTGCCAGTTGGCAAGTGGGGTCACCAGGCGCTGATTAGCGAATGGCATTCCGACATGATGCTGGCGAGTGGGCGGCTCTTAACGTCGAGGTCGTGAGAACCGACGAGGGTAAATTGAGGTGAATATGGAGCAGCACCTGAATGCAAGGGCGTGGGGAAACGGAATATCCCCGAGAAAACCCACCGTTCAGTGACATCGTCTGGCACGATTCACACACACGGAAATCCGGGAGTGACCCCGCCGGGAATTGGGTTCGCCTTGGTGAGAGGCGAGTAGTCTGGCCACTACACCACCGCGGCCCCCTATTTCGATGGAGTTTGCTGCTGAAGTTCGCAGTATAAGCGGCTGCCTCACCGCTATATTCTTAGGCGGTTACCTGCACCGCCCATAGAGCTCCCGCGCTTCAAGGCCTCGTACACGCAAGATACGTCCTGATACCCGAAAGAAAAATCTTCGAATTGTGTCGGGGAAAGACAACAACGGCGAATCTCCACGTGGGCGCATCTTTGAACACTTCTCTCACGGTTTGAAGTTTGAGCGTTGCGGCTCTGCGCAGGATCATCTCGAAGCTCGCGACAAATCCTACCTCCCTCGATATCCTTCACCTCACCCTTCCAGCTCAACTAGTGAAACAACACCTCCTGCAGGTTTGGAAAGCTTTACTCTCTCACCCCGTCTTGTTTTAAGGCTCCCGCCTACATGGTGCTTGAACTGCACTGCAGAGTGTTTGGCATACTAATTTTTGTACGAAACTATCAAGGCTCGGCTTTATCCCTTATGCAAAATTTGGTCGGCTTTGTGTCATACTTTTAGTTTAAGGGGTGTTATTGAAAATGTTCGATTGCATAAAAATCTACAATTATTAAGTCGTTTAATACGTTTGTATCTAATTTTCGCTGTGCATTATTTCCTGCTTGTAAAAAGGCAGGAACTTATCGACAAAATGTAGTATGTTCTCGTCGTTTTACAACAAGTAGATAACCCACAATTACAAGTTCGCATGAAAATACTAAGCAACTCTTAAAACGTAAATTTTCTATATTCGTACGCTATCAGTAATTAATATGGATCCAAAATGATGTCACAAAAATGAGGAATTTCTGCGAAAAGGGTCAAGCTGAGCCTTAAGCGTGCGTCCAATGTGCTAATTTATGAAAAGAACGACAATTAAGCTAAAAATTTATTTTTTTCTAAAGGCTGTATTTCAGGATATACGCGCTAGATACATAGAAAACTATCCAAGGGCCCTGCATCATTGAAACTTGTCAGAGAATTTCCATTGATAAAATAATGACTTCGCTGAAAGCCACATAACTACACTCAGCACGACGAGAACACTGCAGACCAGTTCAGAACACTGCGGTTAGTGGCGATGGCACACTTCGTGCGGGTGACAGAAACGCCCTTACCGCTCTCGCGCTTCTCAGCCTCGAAATCTGAAAATTGCTCCAGGTAGGCTGGAGCCTTAAGGGTGTTCAGGTGGTCGAAAAATTCCCTTTCAATACCATCTACGGGATTGTTATCGCTAAACTCTTCTTCGGACTCCGAAGTGCCGCATTCGAATGCCGTCTTGGCGGTTTCTTTTATATGACAGCAAGAACTAGTTGGTATGATGCGCGCGGCCTTACAACGGAATTTGCCTTTTATTGGCTACTGCGTGCTGGAAAAAGATTTCCAACGGGCTAGGTTACTGGTTGGCCAGGAAGCTACCAGGCTCTGATTGGCGAACGGCTTTCCGACAGAATGCACGTCAGTGACTCCATTTTGGTAGCGTGTGCGGCTGACATTTCCGGAATTAGTGGCTGCTTCGCCTCTGTAGCCATAAATGATCTGTTAGGAATTATGATATCGGAAAATAAATTATCGATATTAATAATATTGGTTTTTTTTATAAAAGTATCGTTTTACAAAACGATATATCGAAAGAAAAGAATATATTTTAGGTACGTTGGAATTCGACATTTTATATATTTAAGAATTTGTTTGATGTAAAATTGATTAGAATATTATATATTGAGGACACGAAGGATTGCGGAAAGATATGGTGCATCTTTTTGGTGTATGTTGCCAAAGCAAACAGAGTAACGCTTAATTCAAAATTTTGTATTCAAACAGAGCTTATTAATAGAGGACTTAAAAAAAATATTTGTTTCTGATACCTGGAAAAAGATGCTAACTTCGATAAAATATCACTGAATTATATCGACGATTTATATCGATGTATTGTTGATATAATATCGTCATTTAGATATATCGATATTTTTTCTGTGACAGAAGTCAAACAGCCTCTCATACAAATAACTACAGCGTCAGTGGCCAGCGAAACGTTGGAACAGATTTCGCCAATCCCCACTTGGCGACCGACTTGCCAGCCGGCAACTCAGCCAATAGGGAATGTTTCGCAGCACACAGTAGCTAATCAAACACAAAACCCGCCTACAAAACCTCTCGCAGCCTATCATCCAATGGGTTCGTTCACATCAAAGGAACAGCCAACCCGATTCACCTACAGGTCATTATTTACTCAAAGGCCATATGTGTTTACAAGCTGCTCGTGAGCAGTTACAAGTTACGTTTGTGTGTTATTTGTGTTGTACCTGTTTTTTGTAGCCTACTTTCCGAAGGAATGATAGGCTTATGCAATCACCTAAATGTCTGTATTTAATGTATCCCCCTTCCCTTTTTATTCAAAACGGACAACTGAATTTCACCAAACTACGTCCACATAGTATTTAGTAATAGAATGAGAGTTTTATAGTTTTCGATCACGCCAGGTGCGGCTGCAATTTTAATATTTACGGCAATATTTTTTATCTCGGCAACTATTACACCGATTTCAACCAAATTTGTTACTTTGGTACTGCATAATACAAAAATTGAAATTATAACGAATTAATGTTAATGGTGGGCCATTTTGGAAGGTAGTTCAAATTGAAGAACTAATTCTTTTCCCTTATATCTAAGGAACCATTAAATCTATTTAAATAAAATTTTGTGCGTTGACAGTGCATGATGCAAACATTAAATATAGAAACCTAAAATGCCACTAGTTCGCCATTTGTAATACACTGCAAAATAAACTAATACATTTTTTCAATTATATCTTGGGAACCATTAAATCGATTGAAACCTAATTCGCTACGTTGACTGTGCATCATGTAAGCATTAAATTAAGAAACAGAAAATGCTATTAGTGTGCCATTTTGAAAGAAAGTAAAAATTGGAAATATTAAACTTTTCCATAATATCTCGGAAACAATTTAACCAATTTAAACCAAATGTGGTAATTTGACAGTGCGTGATGTAAGCAATTAATTTAGAAGCCAACATTATATCATTTGATAAAATAGTGTTAGTTGAAAAACCAAACTTTTAAATTATATCTCGGGATAGTTTTAACCAATTCAAACTGAATTTGCTACGTTAGCAGTGCATGATATAAAATTTAATTAAGTAGAAAGTTATATGTTATTAATCCGCCATTTTGTAAGATAGTGTAAAATGAAAAATAAAGCTTTTGCGATACATTTCGGTAACTACATGACCGATGGCTGCCACACTTGGCATATAAGTTATTCTATTGCTGGCCGTGTTCAATAGTGCAATTTCAATGGATAAGACACTTATTTTAAAAATGCTAGCTATATAGATATTTTAGGGTCATTGCAATTTCCACAATAACGTATAACTAGTTTCAACCAATATTGTTATGCTGAAAGTATTTTTCACGAGCATAACATGTGTAAAAACGTAGCCTCTGGCAGATGGTTAGAGTAAAAACCATTTTATTCTAATTTGTTTAANACGAGCATAACATGTGTAAAAACGTAGCCTCTGGCAGATGGTTAGAGTAAAAACCATTTTATTCTAATTTGTTTAATATAATCATTAATATTTTAACACCTATAAAAGAGACAGACCTGAGGAGAAGCGGATGATTATACGTAAGGTAATTAAATACACACTATTCGCACATATTTTCGCAATAATATTTCTGCAGCTTAGAGGTAATGAGCTTGTTTTGGCTACTTTATTTGGTCTCGAAATTCAGCCGACAATAAATTACATTCCTTATTTTTCATTTCTCGTTTGTGTGTGATAAAATATTGCTCAATAAAATGATGTCTCTTTGGGACTAATCAGCCAGTATACTCTGATTAAAATTCATTTTATAGCACAGCGGCTCCTCGAGAATCTCTGCCCTATATTTTCTTTCTTTTGAATTCCTATCGCTCCTTGTATAACATCATCTGTCATTTGAATTCTTCGTCTTACTATTGCAAGCTTTTTTNCTTTTGAATTCCTATCGCTCCTTGTATAACATCATCTGTCATTTGAATTCTTCGTCTTACTATTGCAAGCTTTTTACCTACCGTTCCATCAGTCGCTTATATTAGGACACAGTTACGGCTTAATTATCAACTCTACTTTTCTTCCTATATTCNCCTACCGTTCCATCAGTCGCTTATATTAGGACACAGTTACGGCTTAATTATCAACTCTACTTTTCTTCCTATATTCTGTATCTTTGAGAATTCTCTTCTTTCGTAATCTTTCTCTCCTGCTTGTTTATTAATCTTTGTTTATCTGCATCTCATCTCATGCTGTATCTTTCATATGTTACATCTTCTGTGACCGAGATCGCAATGGTCCTTACGTTCATATTACGAGGATTACGTTTCGAATGCATCATGTTTGTGATATTTTAAAGTTGACGATAATTTATTAGCTAGAATATAGAGACTCTACAATTTCGCTTTAAAAAACTCCACCAAGCTAGAACCACAGTCCTTTCCATAATCAAGCAAAGGTTAACTGTTTGCCTCCACATGTAGGACTAAAGTCTCCTGTTATACCCGGCCACACGGAATATCGTTATCCGAGTGCTGTATGTTTGCTATTGTTTTTCAGTCTTGCAGGGCATGTCGGGCGAGCGGACGTCCAATTAGACGCGTGGTACTAACAAATACTTGTATTGCGTCTACCTTGGTTCCGAATTATAACGCGAGATGGTAGGGTGTCTACCAATACAGGATGCTTCTAAACTATTATAAAAAACTTCGGTGGATGATTCCAGGCACAAAACAAGCAAAAATAGTCCTTTTAACATTGGCCCTACAAAGAGTTGTTATTGAATTACAGGCGTTTCACATTGTGGTAACGTGTATCATTACCACCACTTGTGTTGTTATGTTGGATCGGGCGTCGTGGTCCAGTGCATTGGCCTGCCCCGTCTCCTGACCTTAATCCACTGGACTAATAGCTATGAGGACGCATGAAAAGTGTGGTGTATGCTACGGTGGTTAAAGACGTCAATAACTTGGAACAGAGAATCAATAATGCCTGTGCAGCGGTTCAACATGACCCAGGCATCTTCGGGCGGCTTTGCCAGTCCGTGATGAGGCGTTTCCCCGCATGCATTGCTGCTCACAGTGGGCACTTCGAGCATCGCCTGTGATGTGGTCAATGCACGTCCTGTAACTCAATAACATCGCGTTTTAGGACATAGGTTCATAGAAACCATTTTGCTTGTTTTGATCTCAGGAATCATCTCCCGAAGTTTGTTACAATAGGTTAGATACACCCGGTATATTGGGTATTGTCTCATCACTTTTATAAATTTTTTGGCCAATATAATGCAGCACTTTTACATATGACATTCTGATTATTATTTCCTTAACCCTGTATACATTCTGTGACTGCAAAGAAGGAAATAATTTCTTCCTTCTTTCCGCATTTATAGCAATTCCATTCGAATCTCAACTGTGTTACCTCGATTGGAAATTATGTTATTGTTGTATAAAAGAAGATGTGGTAAGTCTCATCGCCATTCTCGAATTTACATACGTGGCTTAATGAAATTTACATTTACCACCTACTATAACCTGCTGTAGTTTTGCGAATATATATGCCACAGCAATCCCCTGCGTTGTCTGTTTGTGTCGCGCTGTTTACNTATAACCTGCTGTAGTTTTGCGAATATATATGCCACAGCAATCCCCTGCGTTGTCTGTTTGTGTCGCGCTGTTTATAGACTACAGACAGTTCCTGGCATAACACCGAAGAAAGAATTTAAATATGACTGTCGTATACTGAAGTATGCATTGAGGTAAATGTTTTGTTGGATCAAAATAAGTTTGTTTTGAGCAATCAAATTAATAGTTTGTATAGGGGTAGTTAAATATTTAATTGTTGAAGCCAAATTATTATATTGTCTATATTTGGTTGCTCCAAACGAATACCTGGTTGGTGAAACTAAATATTTGTTTTGCTCTACGTAAATTAAAAAATATTTGGTTGATATAAATAAAACGGGAAGTCCTACCGAAATTTGAAACTTGATCACCTTGTTATAAATTTTATTTTATGCTAATCCATAATTCATACCTGATCACTTCATAACAACCTGCGCCCGCGCTACGTCTTAGCAACTTTAGCTAAAATGACTATTAATGAGCAATGAATGTTTGTAAATACACACATGTCAAATACTGGACAACATGCGCTTACTTTTTAGTTTCCTATTGAACTTGTTTTATAAGGATGATTATACAATTATAAGAAATCAATAAATGTACAAACAAACACTGTTATTGTCCTCATTGTCACGAAAATTGCAAACAAACGCTCGATCTGTATTTTCGAACGAAGGCAATCAAATGAGTGACAAAAAAAAAATATGTACAATTGATTCAACAAAATATTTTGTTGAGTATAATTTTTTTTTGGCCAAACACAGAGCTTTTGTTTATTCAAACATGTATTTTGTTTAATGCACAAAATTAAATTTGTTGCTTTAAAGTTTTGTTCGGCACATAAAATATTTCATTGGGAAAACTAAATAAATTTTAGTCCCTATGCAAACAAATATTTTGTTTTCCTTCTCTCTGTGTTGTCTGTTTTGAAATATTTTCGTAAAACAGGTGTCCCTATTCAACGGCAATGTTGTCTCACACTACAAACGATTAATGTTTATATATAAAATAACCCATTTCTACCATAGCATTATTTTAAAGGATTACCAAGCACCCAACATTTAAAACATTTGACAATTTTACCAATAAACACAGCACAATTTTCGAGCTAATTTGAATTAATATTTACAGTAAGTATTCAGGACATCTAAATGACACCAGCGCACAAGCTGCTAAAATAAGAAAATTCGGACAACGACATTGTGGTATGACATCATGTACTTCGCAAAGGCACGAAGCCAGGTATAGTCCGTTCACGGTTAATTCCAACTTTTATGAAGCCTTGCTAATATTCTATTTTCAAGCTATTCCTCCGCCTCACGAAAAGTAAGCCTAACAGAGTCTAAAAAATTACACCAAATTGACAACGCACTGCATTCGTGCACACTAAGTTTCATCATATTTTGCATACGAACTATTTCTCACTAGGCATTGACAACCAAGTTAGTTTATTTCTTTTCAAATCACATTAATTATGAATGAAATTTTTTTATCTATAGTTGATACGTAACAAGAACGCCAATTTTAATAAAAATGATTATTTTTCTGTTAACAGAATATATTTTTTTTAATACATGACATATTAAAGAAACATTCAAACACTTGATACGTGGGGTGATTTTTTAAAGATTTTGGTACAAAAAATGCGAAGAAACCGCGCATCGACTGGTTTATTCGAACACGCCCATTAATGATTATCTATATGTCTCGATGACTCTGTGCTCGATGGGAGGAGTTTGCGTGCACTCCACTCCATTTTTTAACACTTTGAAGAATATTTTTGCGTGTGTAACTCGCGCTACACTAAAAAAAAAAAAAAGGAAATTCCTCCGCTCCAGAAAACCAAATCTGCAGAGATTTTCAGTGTTTCGTTAGTTCTTGTCGGCATCTTGAAAGCACTTCGCAGCACACCAATACAAACTACCGTGTATAAAAGTGATGAACTATTTGTAACAATTGAAGTGAACAATATAGATTGTGTTTCATGGAACGTATGACAAAATATTAGAGGGCGGACGATCAACTCGTCACTGTGTTAGCTGAGAGTAGTAAACTTAATAAGTGTGTAAAATGCGGTGTGAACCTGTAAGACGTGTGTTAATTGGGAAAGTGGAGACAGGCATAAATGTAGATCTCAAAACGGTGGATATTCGTAAAACAATTCCAGCTTATCTTGAATTCTCAGTAAGTGTGTAAAGGATGCAAAGTGTTTAATAATTCAAACAAATTATCAATTGTACACTAATGTGTACATAACGTGGGCGTGCACAGTACACTGCGAGGCTCAGTGCATAAATTATATTTCCTGAGGGTCACTGATTAGTTCCTTAAACATGACCCGGGAGTAGGTTATGAATGTTTCATACAATTTTACCCGAATACAATGCCTATAACGCTCATTGGCTGTATAAATTGAACAAATGCTCTGTCGAATAAAGTTCTTCAAGCATCAAAAAACTTATTGTTTGCAGCATCTGAAACCGTAAATTATACGCTTGGAATGTTATATTATATGCATACATGTGTGTGANCCGTAAATTATACGCTTGGAATGTTATATTATATACATACATGTGTGTGCGTGTGTGACAGTTAATTTTTTTAGCTTGTTTCAATTCTTTTCTCGTTTCTTTGGAGCATGTTTTGAGCAAGTATTTACTTTTAGTTTGTTCANGCATACATGTGTGTGAGTGTGTGACAGTTAATTTTTTTTTAGCTTGTTTCAATTCTTTTCTCGTTTCTTTGGAGCATGTTTTGAGCAAGTATTTACTTTTAGTTTGTTCAGCGAGAGCTCAGTCCTGGAAGACGTTTTATTTTGCATCGTTACTCAAGAGTCATACTAGTTATATAGTGTCTATATTCAGCCACAAAAAAACGTACAATATATAAACTTAAAATTTATAGCTACCATCATCAGGATCGCAGAAGACTCATATNTCAGCCACAAAAAAACGTACAATATATAAACTTAAAATTTATAGCTACCATCATCAGGATCGCAGAAGACTCATACTCATATCATGCTCCAGACTTACTATTAAACGACTGCAAAAAATTAACTAATATAATTTTATTTCAATATTCCCACTTGCGTACAGAATTTTACGCGCATTCCGGGTGATTGTATTTCAATTAATTTCTTGAAAATTAAAATCGTTTACGGGTAATGTATTTTATAATTGCTAATAACATATATATTAGGAAACTCGTGTTAGTATTACAAAAATAATCACTTTAAAACTTGGCCAGAAAATACATAGAGCAAAAAATTAAACGCCAAAAAATACTTACAAAATAATTCTTTTACGGTTCGTTTCTTCCCTTTGGAATTGCGTTTTACGTTATATTCAAAAGCGGCAGTTTCGTCCTACTCCTGGTCATTTGCATTTTTTTATGCAAGGGGAAGAAACTGTGCAAAAATTTTCATACGTCAATGCCATAAACATTAGCACAAACACTTGCGAAACACTTCTAATGGGGAAGCCTGCCGAAAGTTTTAAAATATACGGCGGGGCATTAACAGCGCTTCCTACAAAGTTCCGCGGGCCGTTTGAAGTAGTGTAAGCGAAGAAGGAAGAATTGGTAGGCGATATGAAACTGTCTTAACTCCCATTTGCCGCACCCATTAAATTCGGGTGCCTCTATGCTATCAAAGTATTTTGGCGTAACTTTTGCTTCTGGCGGGTAGATCGTTAGCTAGGGATATTGATACCAGGAAAAGAAATTCACTTTTATTTATATTCGTATTTTATAAAATAATTGTTTTACAAAACGATTTATCGACAAAACATCAATTTTCTGTACATCAGAATTTATTATTTTATGTATATAAGGACATGACAATTGTAAAATCTTTTAGAATAATAGATATTGATGACAAGGCACTGCAGAAATATGTGGCCCCTATTCTGGTGCATGTAGCCTAAGAAAACATAGTAACATTTGATTAAATTTTTCTAATTAAAAAAGAGCTTATTANAAAAAAAAAAAAAAAGGAAATTCTTCCGCTCCAGAAAACCATATCAGCACAGATTTTCAGTGTTTCGTTAGTTCTTGTCGGCATCTTGAAAGCACTTCGCAGCACATCAATACAAACTACAAACTATCGTGTATAAAAGTGATGAACTATTTGTAACAATTGAAGTGAACAATATAGATTGTGTTTCATGGTACGTATGACAAAATATTAGAGGGCGGACAATCAACTCGTCACTGTGTTAGCTGAGAGTAGTAAACTTAATAAGTGTGTAAAATGCGGTGTGAACCTGTAAGACGTGTGTTAATTGGGAAAGTGGAGACAGGCATAAATGTAGATCTCAAAACGGTGGATATTCGTAAAACAATTCTAGCTTATCTTGAATGCTCAGTAAGTGTGTAAAGGATGCAAAGTGTTTAATAATTCAAACCAATTGTCAATTGTACACTAATGTGCACATAACGTGGGCGTGCACAGTACACTGCGAGGCTCAGTGCATAAATTATATTTCCTGAGGGTCACTGATTAGTTCCTTAAACATGACCCGGGAGTAGGTTATGAATGTTTCATACAATTTTACCCGAATACAATGCCTATAACGCTCATTGGCTGTATAAATTGAACAAATGCTCTGTCGAATAAAGTTCTTCAAGCATCAAAAAACTTATTGTTTGCAGCATCTGAAACCGTAAATTATACGCTTGGAATGTTATATTATATGCATACATGTGTGTGAGTGTGTGACAGTTAATTTTTTTTTAGCTTGTTTCAATTCTTTTCTCGTTTCTTTGGAGCATGTTTTGAGCAAGTATTTACTTTTAGTTTGTTCAGCGAGAGCTCAGTCCTGGAAGACGTTTTATTTTGCATCGTTACTCAAGAGTCATACTAGTTATATAGTGTCTATATTCAGCCACAAAAAAACGTACAATATATAAACTTAAAATTTATAGCTACCATCATCAGGATCGCAGAAGACTCATATCATGCTCCAGACTTAGTATTAAACGACTGCAAAAAATTAACTAATATAATTTTATTTCAATATTCCCACTTGCGTACAGAATTTTACGCGCATTCCGGGTGATTGTATTTCAATTAATTTCTTGAAAATTAAAATCGTATACGGGTAATGTATTTTATAATTGCTAATAACATATATATTAGGAAACTCGTGTTAGTATTACAAAAATAATCACTTTAAAACTTGGCCAGAAAATACATAGAGCAAAAAATTAAACGCCAAAAAATACTTACAAAATAATTCTTTTACGGCTCGTTTCTTCCCTTTGGAATATCGTTTTACGTTTTATTCAAAAGCGGCAGTTTCGTCCTACTCCTGGCCATTTGCATTTTTTTATGCATGGGGAAGAAACTGTGCAAAAATTTTCATACGTCAATGCCATAAACATTAGCACAAACACTTGCGAAACACTTCTAATGGGGAAGCCTGCCGAAAGTTTTAAAATATACGGCGGGGCATTAACAGCGCTTCCTACAAAGTTCCGCGGGCCGTTTGAAGTAGTGTAAGCGAAGAAGGAAGAATTGGTAGGCGATATGAAACTGTCTTAACTCCCATTTGCCGCACCCATTAAATTCGGGTGCCTCTATGCTATCAAAGTATTTTGGCGTAACTTTTGCTTCTGGCGGGTAGATCGTTAGCTAGGGATATTGATACCAGGAAAAGAAATTCACTTTTATTTATATTCGTATTTTATAAAATAATTGTTTTACAAAACGATTTATCGACAAAACATCAATTTTCTGTACATCAGAATTTATTATTTTATGTATATAAGGTCATGACAATTGTAAAATCTTTTAGAATAATAGATATTGATGACACAAGGCACTGCAGAAATATGTGGCTCCTATTCTGGTGCATGTAGCCTAAGAAAACATAGTAACATTTGATTAAATTTTTCTAATTAAAAAAGAGCTTATTANCCTATTCTGGTGCATGTAGCCTAAGAAAACATAGTAACATTTGATTAAATTTTTCTAATTAAAAAAGAGCTTATTAAAAGAGCATTTAAAAAATATTTATTTGTGATACACGGGAAAATATATTGATTTCGATCAAATATCGTTGAAATTTAACGATTTATATCCACATATAATTGAAATTATACAGTTGGTTCGAAATGTCGATATTTTTTAACATCACCATGGTAAGCCTAGATGCAAGAGTTTATAATTATTTGGTGGCAGTGTAAACTCCAAATTCTGTATTTTCATTTGAATTCTGCCATTATTTGACACTTTCTGAAGTCTCCTTGAGGCAATGGAAAAAGTTCAACCATGGAGCGACCAGTCTTGTACCATGTGGTCAGGAAGGTGGAGGTCTACGATTTCAGATCTATAGCCTATGAAAGAATGGATTGTGCTCAAATGTACGTCGGGTAGTAAAGATTTAACCTGTCAGCAAACGATAACGCGAATTTTGTGCGTCTCTTTCAATAACCCGTAACGACGGTCAAGTGGAGAGATTTGAGAGATTTGGGCGGCTATTAACATCGAAGGCTTGAGAGCCGATAAGGGTGAAGCTAGATGAGTAAGAAGCAGCGCCGGAATGAAGGAACCGGGGAAACGGGAGATCCCCGAGTANCCGGAATGAAGGAACCGGGGAAACGGGAGATCCCCGAGTAAACCCGCCGACCAGCGGCATCGTCCAGCACGATTATTGCATGTGAAAATCCGGGAGCAACCCCACCGGAAACCGAACCAGGTTCGCCTAGGTGAGAGGCGTGTTGTCTAACCTCTGCACCACCGCGGCCCCTAAAGACCGCCAAAGCAGTGCACACGCGGCCCGTCATGAGAGTACCGATTCGATAAGCTGACTGGAGTCTCTGGAAAGCGTCTTGTGCCTGATGGCTCGTTGCGTGTTGCGAAAGATAGGCTCCCATTAGCTGGACTGTCGAGTAAGATGCCAGGTGCGGATTGATGAAAGACGTTCCGTCATGTTTGCTGGAGTACGCGGCTGCAGTAAAGATNTCGAGTAAGATGCCAGGTGCGGATTGATGAAAGACGTTCCGTCATGTTTGCTGGAGTACGCGGCTGCAGTAAAGACACGAATGCTTTATATCTAGCATGTCCTTGAATGAACCAACCTGTTATAAGGGTCGCTGCTCACACCATGCCAGACTTCAATGACGGAGGACAACTACGTAACACGTTTCGACATCTCGTAGATACATATGGAGGTGCTACCCACGCACTACAGATTGCAGCCTGTACGAGGCATTTATTAATATCCCTTGGTGATTTGAGAGCAGACTGTGCCAAATGGGATAATGCACCTCAAGGATGTTACTTAGAACTGCATCAGTAAAAATGGCATGTCAGAAATTTAAACGTTTAGTCGGACCAGGCTCATCACCAGCACTCGACTCAGATAAACAACCAATGACAATTACTTATTTTTTCTCATAACAATTCCTATGCATAGTAACAAATTCAAACTCAAGCGAGTATAAGTAAGTTCATACAATAAAAAACTGCAAAAAATTGTATTAGAAAAATATTTGAAGGTGCCAAAATACTAATTCATGGTAACAGTATTACTTAATATTTGTAAATAAAACGTAAAATTTAATATTTTCCTGGTGGATTTTTCAGCTGCTGTTTGAAATTTGACTATAAATTTTTATGCTGTTATTTGTCACAATATGAAGAGTAACCTAAATATTTCGGAATATGTCGTTTATCACAATTGTTTTAGACATCTGTTGGAATAAAAGGGCCTTGTTTTTCGTTAAAATGCACCTTAACTTACATCTTATCTATGAATTATAATGTTTTATTTATAATTAATACGAACCAATACAGGGAGATAATAAGTGGGTTGGATATGCCTAGTTGAAAATGTACTTACGGAATAGTGCGCACGAATTCAGTGCGTTGTCCCTTTGGTGTAATTTTGTAGTCTTGGTTAAGCTTTGTTTTGCATGAGTGAGAGGAATATCCTGGAAGTAGAACTTTAGCACGGGTACAGAAAATTTAGACGTAACTGTGAATCTACTATAACTCTGCTAAATATTTCCGAAATGTTAAAAAATATAAACCATGTTCTTTTACAGGAGTGTACAAACGTCAAGGGCGCACGAAATGCGAATATTTTCGGAGACTATGAAAATCAGAACGTTTAAATTTCAACACGAATTCTGAATGGAATGTACTTCTTTTTTCTAGTCAAATGAATAGTGAGGGGATTCTTTTTTTTATTCGACTTTATTCGTCTTGGTTGCATATGATAAGGTAACGACATTTTTCGTGTTTATTATTGATGTTGCTTTATTTAAAATTCCCCTTTATTGCAGCACACAACAGTCTCATATCGTCATCCTTATTAGTTATATGAGAATTGGTTAAATAAAGTTTACGAACACGTCTGTTTAAGAAGTTGACCTCGCTAGAACTGTTCAGTTACTGCATGTTGTATCTAGGAGAGTTCAAAATTCCAGGATTCTTTTGGTGATCACTCAGACATCAAACACTTGCACTTACAGGTCTCTATTTCATTCGAAATCAGGACGTGACGGTTTGGACAGGTCTTTACATCGGGGTCTTCATAGCCGATAAGGTTGAAGCGAGATCAGTATGGAGCAGCACCGGCATGGAAAGGTAGGCGAAACAGGAAAACTCCTAGAAAACCCACCGACGATAGGCATCGTTCAATACGATTCCCACGCGCGAAAATACGGGAGCGACCCTTCTAGAAATCGAACCCGAACCGGGTAGCGAGCGTTATAGCCTCTCTTCAACTAGGTCATGATTTGTTTCCCACGGCTTGGAATGTTTTGTGTCCTTAAAATAAAAATCATGCAACAGAAGGCAAGGGTTATAATTAACTCTTTACCCTCATGACCTCCAATAATTACATTACCGCATTGTGAGAATACAAAAAAAGAGTTTCATCTAGACTACATGTTATTGAGCCTCCTAGTTTGCTCCGTCTATAGTAATTTAATGCACTAAAAATGCTAAGTATAAATTTGTAGTGTCGATAATTTTAAAAACTATAAAAAAAAATTTAATTTCTTTTACTACTTATATAATAACGAAATGAAATGCTTTTTATTCTTCATCAGCCTCTCTGTGATGCCTATTCAATTATTTCCTCCCTTCTTCAAGGATAGCAATTAAATCATGTCAAAAATGTTTTATCAAAACACGTAGACCTTAAAAACACAAAATCATAGATGCCAAAATAACATTCACTGCTTTACATTGGTAATCACCTGTTGAAATAAAATGTTTATTTATTGGCTTATTTGAGTAACAGGATTTCTTATTGAAGTTTACATCCAAGCAGTAAAGATCAAGAGGATTAAGTAGCACTTTATATCTAGAAAATTCCGCACTTAAAAAAAACAGTCTCATTTTTCAGTTGTAGTATTTATAACTTTACACTCGTACATTCTTCCCTTGTCCTCATATCCATTTAACGTAAACAGTACTTTTTAGTTTATGGTGTTGCAAACTAAGGAATACTTTTACGTGAACAGTATATACGAATTTCTTATAACTACAGACGCAAAGTAAGATATGAAAGGGTTTCAGAAGATCCATGGCACAAAATGTAACCAATTATAAAATAGTTTGTGTGTCATCAGCAACAGATAGTATTGCCCAGGAGAATGTGATATTCGCATTGGTGCACACCACCGACCAGTATTTACGCTATTCTGCAACATGTAAGACGTGAATGTGTAGGCTCGGGATAATACGCTAAAGTGTTAAGCTGTTAAGTCAACGTGTCCTCAATCGTCGACGCGTTCCATATGAGTCATGCTTATAACCAGTCCTGTACAAATAATAACGTCAGTGGCTAATACTTGGACAGTATCCATAGTAGCTAATCTGATATGTAGAATTTTTTACACGCATTTGACATGACTAGTTAATTCATTTATAATCAGCACGCAGCACGTTGTCCAATGGTTGTAAGGAAAATGTTGTACACAAGTACAACGCATTCCAAATATTTTCGTGATTGCAACACTTTAAGTCAGAAATTAATGTGCGATCGAACGGGTTAAATTGAGCTCAAGTTCTACTGACTACAAGCAGTGTATTGAATTTTGAAGTAATCCGCGGTCCCGATTAGCGTATTTTAATAACTCTACAGTTATTTGGGATATACTTTTGTATCATCAAGGCAACTTAAACAATCTGCGTAATTTTAATTTAACCGAGGGCTCAAAGAACCCATTAACATTAACATGTTCATTGCAATTATTATAGTTAGAGGTAAAGTACACATCAAAGTGGCGGATGTGAAACCTTCGTTATATACAAAACTGTGTGGCATCATGTTATCCTTAATTGTTCGAAAGAAAGTAACCCCAAATGACAAATGACTGTACCAATTTACTCCTTATGAATACTGGAANAAAGAACCCATTAACATTAACATGTTCATTGCAATTATTATAGTTAGAGGTAAAGTACACATCAAAGTGGCGGATCTGAAACCTTCGTTATATACAAAACTGTGTGGCATCATGCTATCCTTAATTGTTCGAAAGAAAGTAACCCCAAATGACAAATGACTGTACCAATTTACTCCTTATGAATACTGGAATTGCAAGAATAATCTTATTTAGGAGTGTTTGGGCTTCAATTAAATTCTGCCGTAGACGAATCAATTGGTTCCCCAGATTCCAGGTAAATGTAAACAGTCAAATAGTAATAATTGATCTAAGAAGACTGAACTGATAAAACACTGTATTATTTCATTACTTAAAATTCTCGGGCATCTTAAAAGCAATTGCAAGAAGTAATTCAAAACAGCACTTTAAAGGAGCCATTGCTAACATTAGCCCATGTTTACCGCAGATATGTAAAAAAAAAAAAAAAAGGAGAGCATACGTTATGTAATTTAAGCATTTGGCGTCTTGGGCGAACGCGGCAGTTCTGTGTACATTCCCGGCGTTGTAGTTCGTTCGTTGGTTCTTAAATGACGAGCATTTTATTCTGTGCATTAGGTCGTATGCGATTTGCTAGGGTTCCTTCTATACGTACAATTCTATGGTTCACAATTATGCAGGCATTTCCAGAAAACGAATGGTCTGAATCACGAATATATATATATATTTTTTTTTACACGTGTTTTAAGTTTACGTTAACTCCGCTTGAACCCACCGAAAATTAAAGGGTCTCTAGTGATAATTAGGGGCGCCTGATTTTTACGAAAATATCCCGCACTTAGGTGCACTACAAAACATTTTAGCACAGATCCTCTTTCGTTATTTTATGACTTTAATTTGCTACTCGTCATAGCGGTCTGCACGGAAATCACTGACGTTTTGCGTCAGAGTAACTTAATTCTGATTGGCCCGATCGCATAAGAATGTCTATCTCAAAGCAACGCGGCCGGTGACCAAAGTGAAGCAGCAGATATCCACATTGAATATAAAAGTCTAGCCTGAGTGTAGACCTTTGGGTGAAAAAAAATAGTTGGCTCTTGTCACAGCAGTTAGGGAATGTGATATCTAGACATCCCATCATTTCGCTTTATAAGGCGGCTCCACCTTAGACTCCGCAGTTTTCTACTTACACAAGCAGATGTCACGTGTGCAGTGACTGCCACCACAGACAGCACTCATTCTCCTGCTTGGCCTGGCCAAACAGGAAAGGAGCCACCAGAGTTAGGAGTGATTTTTTTATTTTTTTTTTGGTTCTGAGTCCTGCAGGTTGTTTCGGATGAGTAGGGGTTCTAACATGTCACTAACACACGCTTACATGCAGTCTACAACGATGCTTAATTAACCCTTCAATTCCCGGCGAAGACAATTGGCTACGTGTTGCACGAGAAGATTATATTTTACTGGTACTGTACACTGCGAAGCTCAGTGCCCAGCCATCTTTTAAAAGCGTAATTGACACGCAAACCGTGCTAATTATATTCCTCACGACTGGTTCATTTCTCCGACCACTAAACACAACGTATGTAGCTCTTTGGTTGCATTAACGGTACATATTCTTTGTCAACTAAACTAGAGCACGCGTCAAAAAGTTTCTAATTTGCAACAACATAAATATTAAATTTATGTGGGAAAGGAAGGGCTAAAGCCCGGATTTAAAGGCTCTGCAGTTATATAGGCTGTTCACGATAAAATTAGCATTTTTCAAACCCTAGTTACTTTTTTCTTTCAGCTATTTTTTATCCCTTAACCACCCTTTTAAATATATATTGTTATGTACGTAAGAAACACATTGTGTATATTCCACCGCACTAGGAAGTTAAAGCTTAAGGCTGAAAAATATTTACTATTACTCCAAATTAGAGGGCCNTGTGTATATTCCACCGCACTAGGAAGTTAAAGCTTAAGGCTGAAAAATATTTACTATTACTCCAAATTAGAGGGCCTTCAAAAGCGCTCACTTAACCGTGAATAGCCTATATCTACTTCGTGATGTATGGGACGATGACCCGCGGAGAAACCGCTGTCGGGCTGCCACTCACCGGTGATGTCAGCGGCGGAGACGGGAAGCCGGGCGGCTAGGAGCAGCAGCAGTAGAGGGCCGACGGGGGCGGCGGCGTCGCGACGCTTGCCAGGAGGCTCCANCCGCTTGAACCCGCTGAAAATTAAAGGGTCTCTAGTGATAATTAAGGGCGCCTGATTTTTACGAAAATATCCCGCACTTAGGTGCACTACAAAACATTTTAGCACAGATACTCTTTCGTTATTTTATGACTTTAATTTTCTACTCGTCATAGCGGTCTGCACGGAAATCACTGACGTTTTGTGTCAGAGTAACTTAATTCTGATTGGCCCGATCGCATAAGAATGTCTATCTCAAAGCAACGCGGCCGGTGACCAAAGTGAAGCAGCAGATATCCACATTGAATATAAAAGTCTAGCCTTAGTGTAGACCTTTGGGTGAAAAAAAATAGTTGGCTCTTGTCACAGCAGTTAGGGAATGTGATTCTAGAGATCCCATCATTTCGCTTTATAAGGCGGCTCCACCTTAGACTCCGCAGTTTTCTACTTACACAAGCAGATGTCACGTGTGCAGTGACTGCCACCACAGACAGCACTCATTCTCCTGCTTGACCTGGCCAAACAGGAAAGGAGCCACCAGAGTTAGGAGTGATTTTTTTATTTTTTTTTGGTTCTGAGTCCTGCAGGTTGTTTCGGATGAGTAGGGGTTCTAACATGTCACTAACACACGCTTACATGCAGTCTACAACGATGCTTAATTAACCCTTCAATTCCCGTTGTAGACAATTGGCTACATGTTGCACGAGAAGATTCTATTTTACTGGTACTGTACACTGCGAAGCTCAGTGCCCAGCCATCTTTTAAAAGCGTAATTGACACGCAAACCGTGCTAATTATATACCTCACGACTGGTTCATTTCTCCGACCACTAAACACAACGTATGTAGCTCTTTGGTTGCATTAACGGTACATATTCTTTGTCAACTAAACTAGAGCACGCGTCAAAAAATTTCTAATTTGCAACAACATAAATATTAAATTTATGTGGGAAAGGAAGGGCTAAAGCCCGGATTTAAAGGCTCTGCAGTTATATAGGCTGTTCACGATAAAATTAGCCTTTTTCAAACCCTAGTTACTTTTTCCTTTCAGCTATTTTTTTATCCCTTAACCACCCTTTTAAATATATATTGTTATGTACGTAAGAAACACAGTGTGTATATTCCACCGCACTAGGAAGTTAAAGCTTAAGGCTGAAAAATATTTACTATTACTCCAAATTAGAGGGCCTTCAAAAGCGCTCACTTAACCGTGAATAGCCTATATCTACTTCGTGATGTATGGGACGATGACCCGCGGAGAAACCGCTGTCGGGCTGCCACTCACCGGTGATGTCAGCGGCGGAG
>NQII01004219.1:105263-129530 GCA_002778355.1 Clitarchus hookeri
TCACGACTGGCGCCCTCACCACCTCGCGCGCGGCCACAACAACCGAAATGCGCGCGCGCATGGGGGCCGCTCTCCCCTTCCCCTACAACCCCTTCTCGACAACCCCCTCCTCCGACCAGTGCACAAACTTCTTCCAACCCCATTCCCTTCCCACGCCCTTTTCTGCACTAAAGGCCGTCCGCGATATAGAGAGAGCACATTTGAAATCAACCTTCGAAAAATATCACTGCTCCCACCTGCATATATTTTAACGTACGCACTAAGTTGCATGCGCCCAGTAGCGTCGGTAACGATGCAGATAGAGAAGTTCCATTGCTTGACGTTGATTAAAAAGCGATAGGTATACATTTGTGAGGAATAAAAAAATCATTTCGTTTACTTCCCCGTGTTTTATTAATGCTTCTAAGTGTAAGAATTAGTATACTTGAAAAATATTTACGTTTAAATCATTATCACTGTTTCACTTGACCGAAGCGTATATAAAGTGATATGGCCCATTGCAGTGGTTCATTTTTTGTATGGCGTGAACAGCCAACAGCTTCTCCCCTCGCTCTAGACCATGGAGTAAAACATATATGTAATTTTTACTGAGAAGTTTGTTTGTAGTTTTATAAATGTTTATAAAAGTACTAAAATTTATCTTATGGAATTATTCGTTTGTAAAACTAAAACAGCCATGTTTGTAATAGACTGCAAGAAATGTTTGTACTATACTGACCCGTATTAAGGTGTACTCAACTTCTACAATAGGTTGGGAAAATCAATGTTAAAATTTTGGCAACCAAAACTTTTTGGCACTATGTAAGCGCTAGTGTCAGCAATTTACCATATTTGCTCGATTTTCTACGTTAAAAAACAGGATAATTGTAACAATCATAAATCAATTATAAAATAACTTCGTAACTAAGAAAAATATTTATCTTAAAGTGTCCACGTAGCTTAAAATATTAATTAAATTTTAGCTACCTTTTGAAACATTGAGCAAATAGTGGCACTGGATCGCCGTGGTGAGAGTCGAGCGCCCTGGATACTGCGCCGCCGCTGCCCCTGTATATACACAAAGAAGTAGATATAAATATTGACATGACGACGCACTTTCCTGTAAACTGTGAATTGGGTTTCCAAGGATTTTTCTCGTAAAAGTACAAAAATATTTTACAGTGCAACGCCTGGAACACGTATTCTTAACCCCTTGAGAAATACCCTAAGATCAGAAACACAAGAGGCCCTAATTTTTTACGTCATGCCCTTCAAGTACATATCTTCACCTATTTTGTATACTCCGTTCATGTATACTTCCAACTTTTTTGGAGCCCTGCTCAAGTTTTCATCTCAGAATATTCCTCTGCCTCGTGGAAACCAAGCACAACCAGGTCAAGAAAATAACTTCAAAACGACAACGCCCAACATTCGTGCGCATCGAGGATAATAACATTCTGAATGAAAAATATTTCTCACTAGGCTATACCAACACTCCTATTCCTTCTCTTTTTATTAGTATTAAATTTAAATAAAATTTTGTGATTTGTAGATAAAATCCAATTTGAAGTTCAAATTAACCAACACTAAGATAATTTTGTGCTGACAGCGGTATAAAACGTTCGAGATACACGTCATATTTAGGAAATNAAATTAACCAACACTAAGATAATTTTGTGCTGACAGCGGTATAAAACGTTCGAGATACACGTCATATTTAGGAAATAGTCAATCATATCATACGTGGGGTAATTTTTCGAAAAATTCTTTCGAAAAGTGTGAAAATACCGCGAACAGACTGTAGCAAACGTTCAATATTAGGTACGAGGGTAGTCAATAGNTTCTTTCGAAAAGTGTGAAAATACCGCGAACAGACTGTAGCAAACGTTCAATATTAGGTACGAGGGTAGTCAATAGGAGACGTATTGTGGACAGCGAGGTCAATAGAGACGGAGCAAGTTCCCCAGAGAAGCAGGAACGGGGAATGACCCGGTCGTGGCCTATAGCAAGGAGCCATTTCAGTATTCGCCTGGAGAGATTTCGAAAAAAAACCGTGGAAGCNTGGAAACACCGATATCAGGACGGCCACACCGGGATTATTCGAACCCAGGCCCTCCGGAATGCCAGATTGACGGTTCAACACTGCACCACATATCTCGGTTGCATTATTGGGGGTGGGGGGGATAAAATAATTTAATCGATTACTCTGCCCGTATATAGATCTGGCAATGGTTGTATGCTTATTTCTCTGTCTTTGAAGAAAAGACTGCCGCTAATAGTTCCCATTGCTTCTCTAGTTTTCGTGTTCATCTTACATGAGTACTGTAACTCACCTGTTGATATATTCTTAGCCAAAAATTGTATTGTTTTAGAGAAATAATTAGAATGGACTGTATATCATTGCACACATGACGGGTCGCTTTCATTGTGACAGAGTACACTCGCCGATTCATTGCATGACAGTAAGAAATGCCCAATAAGAAATAGTTCTTATGCAGAATGTTATTACACTGATTGCGAACGAATACGGTGCGTTAGTCCTCTGGTGTAATTTTGTTAGCTTTGTTTGAATGAGGCGGAAGAATATCCTGGATGTAGAACATCAGCAGGGCTTTAGAAAAGTTGGAAGTAACCGTAAATGGACTATACCAACAGGACACTGTTAAGATAAAATGCACAGATAAACAGAACTGATGTTCCTGTAGCAGAATATAGAGACGTCTCTTTTCTAGCTTGTACCTGCAAGTAGATATGCACAGAACTCGAAGCGTTAAGCACAGCTTGCTACGTGAAGTTAGGTAAAATATAACATCTATGTAACAGGGAACACTTACAACTCTAAACATTTATTTTGACAATGAGTAGATAGGCGTGATTACTAATAAGCAAATTAATTTAAAGATAACATATACTTGACGTGACTTTCGTGACACGCGCTGTAAAACTCTTAAGTCAATGACAAACCTATAACGAAAAAACTGGATCAATCACGGGCAACCAGATTTTTCACTAGAAATTGCAGCTCGCTGTTCCAGCGACGAATGAGCAATTGATAATGGCGTAAGCATTCAAACGACTGTTCTTTATAGTCTCCAGGTCGCTGAACAGGGATTTTTTTTGGTCTACAAATACAACCCTCTTTAGTTTACTACAGCTGGCAAATATGTTGGAATTATGTGAATACGCTACGGTAATAACTAAGCCAAGGAAAACGTAACTAATGTCAACAATGAAAAAAGAAACGTAAATGCTCTTCAAAATACTTTCACTGTTGTTNTCTATGTAACAGGGAACACTTACAACTCTAAACATTTATTTTGACAATGAGTAGATAGGCGTGATTACTAATAAGCAAATTAATTTAAAGATAACATATACTTGACGTGACTTTCGTGACACGCGCTGTAAAACTCTTAAGTCAATGACAAACCTATAACGAAAAAACTGGATCAATCACGGGCAACCAGATTTTTCACTAGAAATTGCAGCTCACTGTTCCAGCGACGAATGAGCAATTGATAATGGCGTAAGCATTCAAACGACTGTGCTTTATAGTCTCCAGGTCGCTGAACAGGGATTTTTTTTGGTCTACAACAACAACCCTCTTTAGTTTACTACAGCTGGCAAATATGTTGGAATTATGTGAATACGCTACGGTAATAACTAAGCCAAGGAAAACGTAACTAATGTCAACAATGAAAAAAGAAACGTAAATGCTCTTCAAAATACTTTCACTGTTGTTATCTCATCTCTGCACACACACTTGGGTTTTGAGTTTTTTTGTGCACTCCTTCTGTCTGAACTATAGTGTAAATAAAAGAGAAATTAGAATTTATGACTAAAAGTAGTTGTTTTATGCAGCGATTTATCTGCATGAAATCTAAAGTTGTGCCAGGATGCAAGCGGAGTGCGCAGACGCCACGCGGGCAGCAGTTCGCGTCAGCTTCATGCCTCAACTGTCCTACATGGAAGATGCAATTTCGAGAATCACGTAGCCCCAGTTTGCCTCGAGATGGTAGCAGCAAACTGATATTGATCGGGACCTCGGTGGTGTAGTGGTTAGACCACTCGCCTCCCACATAGGGGAACCAGGCTTGATTCCCGGTGGGATCTCTCTCGGATTTTCGCATGTGAGAGTGGTGCTGGTCGAAGCCGTTGTCCAGCGGGAAGTCTCCAGAATATACCGTTTCCCTCATNCTCCAGAATATGCCGTTTCCCTCATCACTTCATTCCGGCGCTGCCCCACACCTAGGATCACTCACATCGTCTTTCACTACTCCTATGTTAAGAGCGGCCTTAATATCTCCTCTCACACTGAAATTAATCACCATAAATAGAGCAGAAGAAAATAAACACATTAAATTTGTCGACAAAGTCATGGTTTTGGCGAATTCTATCGTTTTTTCATTAGCAGTTGCTACTACATCTGACCAATTTTATTTTTCAAAAAATGCACCTCTTACGATAAATTTAATACCTCGTGTCCCACAACACACGCGTCTTACTAATTTATTTCAATATTGAAATTCATAACAATTATTTCCGCTCTCAATTTTCAGTGTTGCCCTGGCCCTGACGCTAGGAACGCCTGTTGACGCGCGAATAATTTCGAANGGGTGGATCCCCGAGAAAACCCGCCGACCAGCGACATCGCCCGGCACGAGTCCCACTTGCAAAAACAAAAATCCGGAAGTGGCCCGGCCAGGGATTGAAGCCCGGTTCGCGTTGGTGGGAGGCGAGTAATCTGCTCGTTGCAGCTGATTGACGCTAGCGCACGCGTGCTCCCATCGGCCTCTCACGTAAGACAATGCCGTTGCTCGTGATGTATTCGAATTTCGCTGCTTGAAGCCGACTCACGAAATTGAACCTCACGCAAGGCACGCCCTAAATATAAAAAAAATCTTACTCTTAGATTATATTATTTTGGCTGTCATGAGGCAAATCGCGAACAACTGCTGGGAACGTGAGCAGAAAAGAAAAACAAAATTTTAGCAAATTGTTAGCATTACAATTAGACTAGAGAGATTTTTTTAGTTAAATATGTAGTACAGAATTGTCTCTAACATTCACAGTTTACAGGAAAGTGCGTCGTCATGTCAATATTTGTATCTACTTCTTTGTGTATATACAGGGGCAGCGGCGGCGCAGTATCCAGGGCGCTCGACTCTCACCACGGCGATCCAGGTTCGATCCCCGGCGGGTTCACTCCCGGATCTTTGCATGTGGGAATCGTGCTGGACAATGCCGCTTGCCGGTGGGTTTTCTCGGGGTACTCCCGCCTCCCCTGCCCTTGCATTCCAGCGCCGCTCCATTCTAGGGTCTCATTTCTGTCATGCCCGGGGATGACGGTCACCTACGGGTCCCAGCTGGAAAGACCGTCACTCGGAGGGTGTTTCCTTGCCCTGGGTGCACTTCCCACACTCCATTATTATTACTATTATTATGTAAATGTACAGTAATGCTACTCTATTAAAACTGTCATGAAGCTGTGTTTTCTTTAAAATATTAAATGGGCGGGAATTTGATTACCGCGACATTTAATTTCCGCGTTATCGTGTTAAAACGATTTCTTTTAAAACTTAAAACTTCCAGTCTACTTCACATTCAGTCTATGCTCCCATCCCCCTTTAGCTCAGGGCCCGCGGTGGTTCAGTAGTTTAGACTACTCGTCCCACATCTATGCGAACCGATTTCAATTACCGGCGGGGTTGCCCCCAATTTTTGCCTGTGCCGCTGGTCGGCGTGTTTTCTCTGGGATCTCCCGTTTCCCCCGCCCTTGAATTCCGATGCTGCTCCATACTCACTTAGCTTCACCTTCGCCGGCTCTCAAGACCACGATATTAAGAGCAGCCCAAATATCTCCACTCCACCTTCCCCTCCTCCTTTGCACAGACCAGATCACCCATTCCTCGTGTTCTCCCCTCCCACGACTCCTTCTTGGAGTCTTGGCCCCTTTGGGGCACGATAACGCCACCCGCAGCGCTGACTCGAGGTATATTTCCTCCTTAAGTTCATTCCATAGGAGACTGGCTAACGGGACGAGCCCATAAGTTAAACTTCGCGAACATGATTAAGGGCGGCTTCCCTTCGTCGCTACTCCATGTTGCTCGCTTTCCTCCTCACGTCTCAAGACTCGGAAAACGCAACCACTTGACTTAGGGAGGAAAATAATGCTCGTGGACGTGAAATGTTATGAGTTTTCGTGCAGGAAACAAACTGTTCCTCTAATTTGTTGTGTACTGCAACGCTAAAAGTTTCTAAATCGTTCTAAGAATTCGTTGACTGGAAAAGAGATCATAGTGCGTATGTGCCCAATGGATGTTAACGGTTCTTGCCTTCCTTCGATGCAATAGAAAGTGTGACTTACGAAATTTCGTATCTTCAGTCCAGTAAGCTTGAAACTCGGTACCGTAACGAAAAAACGAGATATATAGCATTACCCACCACATGTATTTTCAAAATAAATTTTTTTACTATAGCAGAGNTCCAGTAAGCTTGAAACTCGGTACCGTAACGAAAAAACGAGATATATAGCATTACCCACCACATGTATTTTCAAAAAAATTTTTTTACTATAGCAGAGTATTGAAAGTTAATCATTTAAAACAATTAATTTTCATGTTAAATTTATGTAACCAATATTTAAATATATCACTGTGTTGTGTCTGTTAACTCAAAGGTAACATAACATGAATATAAACATTGGGTTCAAGGCATTCAATACAATATCAATATATTTTAAATTTCCTTTCCCATCAGTCGCATCAACGAGTTATTATTAGACTCATGTGACGTGTTGATGTTTTATTATCCAAGAGAATTAGCGAAATAAATTAACTATCGCCTTTCTCGTATGCTGAAGCATCTGCGTACACTTTTGAATTTAAACACCCATCCCCGAATAAAAATTTTGATCCACAAAAATGTGTTCCTTTGGTAGATGCTCTATTTGTTCACTAATTAAGGCCGGCAGTAATAACCAAATATTTACAAATTTGCTTCTGAATGTAGGCCTATTAGTCACTATGCGTATACAAGAGCTTTTAAATAGCGCACATAAACTAACATTTTACATTGGCTGTCATCGTTTGCACTTGTTAATTGCTGTAAATAATTTTTTTTATATCACATTTGTTTTTTGTGATTGGGTGAAATATTGTAATTATCATTACTTAGTTACGAAAATTTATCCGCAAATCACAGGTGGACAATTAAATAGCCTTAGGGTGGGAAAATATTGTGATACAAATCTATAACCTCAAAAACAATTACAGCTCTCCAATACAATAATATTTTGCTGAGCTAAAGTTGCAACAGTGGTTTTAAAGTAATACATTACATATTAAATTGTTTTCACACAACGAATGAATACTGCAGTAACAACACGAGACTGTTGTTACCAAACAAAGGCCAATAAGAGGAATAAGGGAATAGAATAAAAAAATAACATTATTTGGAATTTACACAAATGGAAATGAAGTGTTAAAATTTTTTTTGTCGTGAATGGGATATTTTGAAAGTAATGTGTTATCAGTTTTGAGCATTAGGAAACACTACTTATAATTAAGGATCTTTTTATAAATATCCACCTATACTTACACTATATTCAATGTCGCGGAGCTCCAGCATCAACTTCATAATATTTTAAGTTAGCGAATGATTTTTAAAGTGTCCAATATTGCTTCCAGTTTCAACTGCTAACAAAAACATTACTTCAACTGAAGGTAAGGACAATTAGAAGACAGTCTTCCTGTGGGAATCCTGTGTAAACTTCATTTGTGTGTACTCATTTTGAAACAAACTTATGTACGTTTTCTTCGAATGTCGTCTCCTCACTAATATTTTCGTATAAAATAGTAAAACTTGGAAGTATATATAAATAGTCTTGAAACATATATTGCGTATGTTGTTAGCTTCCGTCTGTGAAATGTGATTTTGCTTCTCTGTATAACATGCAGACGAAAAGATAGACAACCGGAAATGAAAAATATGAGCATGCTGAAACTAAGACGATCACACATGAAATTTTCTGGACTAAAATGTAGTCGACAAATATAACGACGTGGGGCTGAAGCTTCTGAAGAGTATAACAGAATATGTCTGTACGAACCTCTCTTGGATATTATTATTCAGGAAATGTAAGTTCGATTCCTGTCAAGAGGCTATAAATAAAAAAACAACCATATTTTTAAATTGCTACAAAATATACTGAACCGGATGACGCGGAAATTAAATGTCGTTTTCATCAACTTTCCATCAATCAAAGAACTTTTAAGGAAACACAGCTTAGTTAGACTTTTAATGGAATAGACCCCTGTATATCGACAAAGAAGAAGATATAAACTTACATGACGACACACTTGTCAGAAAATTTGTGAAAATTATAACAAATTTTGTACTATAGACGTTTGTCCGGTGAATCTAATTGTGCTGCTAACACTTTGCTGACATTTATTTTTCTCTTCGTAAGTCGATTTGAAATGTATACACGTATCTTCAAAATTCCAATAATATTTCAAGATATTAAACATTGTTTTGTATGTTGGTGTTGTATTTCATCTTTAATAACCAAAAATGTTTAATACATGGAAGTGTTATTTGTAATAACATTCATGAGCTCAAGATTCCCGTCAGTTTTGGGTTTATTCTGAAAATAATATGTATGCAATTTCTATTAAAATTTAAGTTTTTAAGACTTGTGTAAATATAAATCATCTTTGTTTTCCGTAATATAATTAAATAAAGCATAGCCATATTGTATTTTAAAAATTCGTTACTAAATATATTAACGTTTTCAACGCTACTTATCACGGCATTTCAATACTTTCTACGTCACTATATGTCGGCTTGCTGAAATAATAATTTAAAAAAAATCATTAGGAACTGGTAATATTTTCACATTACGATGCAATCCATTTAGAAAGGTGTTGATAGATGTATCAGTACATATAAAATAGGGCTTCGGGCACATAACTAATTAAGAAGGATCCAGGATCGGTCCGCCATCTTGGTAGGGGTGGACGGTGGCCATGTTGGTCCGAGCCATCCACCATCTTGGTAGGCGTCACAGCCAGAGCTCGAATCCATGTTGGATGTTCTTCCCCCATTTCCCCCTCAAAATGGCCTGTTTTAAATTTTGGAAAAGTCGGTTTTGTCCCCATAATTTTTCTTCCTCCTACACCCCCCCCCCATCCACAAAACCCTCTCAAATTTCCAAAAATTTGTGGGAAAAACTGCGTTCTCCTCAGTTTGGCTGACTGTCTCCTCAGTGCACCTGAGGTATCCCGTAAATCAGCCACAATGGGGAATCTGAAAAGTCGATATAATTGTATTATTAAAAAAAAATTTTATTTTAATAAAAAAAAAATTGTTATAATCAATTTTAAAGACACAAGTTTTGAGTGTTTTATATATATATATATCACCGGACTCGTCTTTTTAAGGCACATACGATCGTTATGCCACAATAATTATGTAAGCCAATGTCAGGACCAACATATTGGAATTAAGAGGTGTGCCATCATACCCACCCCCTTAAAATAATCTCAGTACCATCACCCCACCTTGGCAACACCCATCACCAGCAACTTAACAACCATCCGATCTTGTCACCCACTTCCCCACTCATCGACCATCCCTCAAACACATTTAAGTTTTTTTAATTATCTTATTATTAAAGCGATTTATATCAGTGCCCCAAACATTGTCAGAAATTATATTTAACGTTTCAATATGTACGCCCTTCCCCGCCCCATCAAAGATAATCCTACCAACCCGCACACCTTATATCCCGCGACTACGATCACCCCATCCCCACAACAATAGAACATCCATTCTCTNCATTTTCTAAACACATGAACATGACCACCCCACAGAATCCTAAACGTCTCGAAAAGCATTGACCGCCCCCTTCACCCTTGCACAATCCTTATGCACAGCACCGCTTCCTAAACCACTATCGCTGGTCAGGCAGCTGGCCGGCCTTGTCAAAACAATCGTAAAACGATCAGACATCTAGGAATCAATGCATTTATAAATAATTAGAATTAAATTATTTAAATTTATTTATTGTCCGAAAATGCCTAAATCTTAAAAAAAAATTCAGTAAAATGTATTGAAAATGTATTTTAGTGCAAAATTTGGTTATAAAATTTAAATAATATAACGGTAAAAGATTTTTGTGATCAATAACTTTTACATTATTTTCTTTCCTGCCTTAATAACTATCTGTATATCTCCGACTTAAGTGTAGCGGTAGTGAAGTGGTTAGGCTACTTGCCTCCCACTAAGGTGAACCGGGTCCGATTCCCGGCTGGGTCGCCACCAGATTTTCGCGTGTGGGTATCGTGCCAGACGATACCGCTGGTTGGCGGGTTTTTTCGGGGATCTCTCGTTTCCCTGCTTTTGCATTCCGACGCTGCTTCATACTCACCTATCTTCTCAATCATGGGCTCTCAAGACCTCAGTGATTAAGAACCACACAAATCTCTTCACACACTCACTCATTTTACAACTTAAGAAATGGCTGCGTATGAGTTTACCTTTCTTATTTACTGGAGTACAATCGTAGCGCCTACGAATGTGAACGTGTTTAATGTTTTAAATTTATAAAAATAGTACTGCGTACAGCGAGGAATCATTGAGCAGTGTCTTCTACTTAGGTAGTTAGATGTCGTATTGTTTTTGCACGTGTCATGAAAAAAAAATACGTTGTGAAGGCTGCAAACTGTTTTGTCGGTACTCACCTTGAAAACTGTTTTGGGCTGAAAATTTGTTTAATTTGTCAGACCTGAACTTTTGTGGTCACTCAAATTTATTCTAATGTTGCTACAAAAAATGTTGCGTTTACGACAAAATAATCAGGCAGTGTAATACCGTCAAAATAATTCGTTTTCGCCATAACTGTTTAATACTTCGTTTGCGATAATTCCACCGTAAAGACCGGAGGTTTTTAACTTCTACCAAAATTTACAACAGAAATAAAAAATTGCACCTTTCCAGAAATTGATCACAAGTGCGGATTCAAAGTCAGGGAGGGATAATGGTCTTGTTATGTAGCACCTTCGTGTCGTGAACTTGAGCTTCCATTGGTAATATCTTTACAACACAAGGATGGCACATAAATGGAAGGTAATATCTGGATTCCTGAGTAGAGTATNCTTCCATTGGTAATATCTTTACAACACAAGGATGGCACATAAATGGAAGGTAATATCTGGATTCCTGAGTAGAGTATTATTTCTACTGGAAGCATAAATTATGGGCGTGCTGCTGTTCTACTTATTACAAAAAAGGAGTGTGCATGTGTGTATATATATATATATATATATAATTTTATGTTCACTTAAGGTGTAGTTTAAATCACTTAATTTATCAACGCAATAACTATNTATATATATATATATATAATTTTATGTTCACTTAAGGTGTAGTTTAAATCACTTAATTTATCAACGCAATAACTATAGTTATAAAATTATATTATCCATATGATATAATGGATGAAATAAAGAATACAATAGTGAATTTGTTTAAACAAAAGTTGTATAATTTTTTTTATCTTGCGGATAACAACAGGTAACGGATAAATATATAAAATTTTTTCTTCTCTCATTTAATGAAATTTTTATGGTGAATATGGAACAAGTTATAATATCCTTTTGTTAAATTGCTATGGCCATGACTTTATTATCGGGTACCCACGATCGCTTCATTTGAAATTATTCCTCACAGCAAAATTATTTTTTATAGATCATTACTTACTTTTAATTAAGTTGAAACAAAATAAATTTTGTAGATGAAGAATTCCAGTAAATTATTGAACAACAAACGTCGTGTCATGAGACAGAAATTTCGGAGAACTCCCGAGCACATGCAGTAGGCTAAACTATTTTAGAGGTTACTTGTTTGTGGAACAGGCATCACAGACGTTACTGCGGTACTGGCCACAGAAATGGAATCGAGATCCAAAACGACCACACCACGATTTGGTGTGCGGCTCACATTTCAAGAAGAATGAAAAAGTTGGCCACGATGTTAAACCCTCGTACGAATCGCTATACAGAAAAAAATAGAAAAAGCGCTTAAAAAAAGGATCGTTAACTCAAAATACGATCCCGTCTGAATAAAAGAAAATATCCGCAAGCAAACTTACCCAAAACGGCACATAAAACAATATTTCATCACAAGGTTGAAGAAAGATTCCACAAGAACAATAAGTTGAGCAGACTACGTGCTGTATGGCGAGAATGCAAAGAAAGAAGTAACCCGAGCGGAAACCTAGATATACCGAAGTATGCCCAGGACTTCATGGTCTCGTGCGACTAATCGATACATAACTCGAAAGTCGAGAAAGACATTTAATAATTTACAAATTACATATTTCATTTTGCTAACTGTAATTAAGAATTTATACAATACTATGTACGTAAATAATTAATAAACATTACGAAAATTATTTTTAAACGAACAGTATAAAAGAAAATAACAGGTAAATATTTAAATATTAGACACTTTTCCCATGATAAAGTTTGGTTTTTAACTTCAAATTTAATAAACAAAAATATTAAGCATAACTACAGCACGTTCCAATAAGAAAAAATTATTTGGCGAAATACCCATTAATTAAGAAAATAATTAATGGCATTACAAAATCAAGAAACAAATGCCGACACAACTCGCACAGTCTCTTGAGTTCCTTCCTTCACTGTAGAAAAATTGTAATTTTTGCTAATAAATCGTTTGTAATTTTACAAATGTTTGTATCGGTACAAAAATTTCTCTTGTAAAATTTCTGGTTTGTTAAATCACAAAAACCGTGTTTGTAATAGACCTCAATACATTTTTGTACTATGCTGACACGTATCCATGAGCTCAAGCTAAACGGCGGACACTCAACAACGTAAAACCGGTTATAGCTGTTTGTGGAAAAACTAGCAGTGATGTAAAGTGAATTTGCGAGAAAGAAGAAAGGTTTTGCAAGTTTGAATAACGTTAAACACATAAAACCATTGAAATAACTATAATAAAAGGACANAGAAAGAAGAAAGGTTTTGCAAGTTTGAATAACGTTAAACACATAAAACCATTGAAATAACTATAATAAAAGGACAACAATTTGAAAAGCATGTAACGCTAATATTAACAAATTATAACGTTAATGATTTATATCTACACAGAACTCTTAAAATGAAATAAATGCGCTCCTTTTTAATCGAGTAACTTTACTAATATTGTGTAGGTCTTTACTGCGATATTTTCTATGAGAATAATTGCGAAGTTCGTAAGACAGGTTGGTTTTGTGGTTAAGGGCGTGGGACATTGACGCAAAGGATGTGGGTTCTAGTTCCCGTGCTGACAGAGAGTACCTATTTATCGTGAATTATATTTTATAATAAATGTTTCCGTATTACCTGTTATTAATTCCTTACAATTGTACCTAAAAAAAATTATGTCCATTTCTCAATAATGTAAGTTTTAACACAAGCTTATCCTTTGTAATATTAAAATATATTTATGTTTTGCAGATTTTTGCAAGAAAAATGTTTGAAAATTCACAAAAGATTTCATTGGCAACTGGGTTTCCAAGGATTTTTCTTGTAAAAGTAAAAACAAATAAATATAACTTTTACAAAGCTCTTGAAGCTTCACTTTACGTTAGAATAAATGAGATTCTTCTTGACCCCATATACATTTTTGATAATGCAGCATTAGTACACACACCTATTACATATAACATTTTATTTTAAAAAGTATTAAAAGACTATTTAAATTAAGTACTGACAATAAATATTTTGATAACTGGTAAGCATGTGGTTCGAACGTAATGCATAGTTCCCTACTCACATAGCCGCTCTGTAATGGAGTTATTTATATAACACTAAGGAATTCGTTATGGATGTGCTACCTAATTGGCTTAATTACAACTTGTGCCATAAAACGTGTGATTTATGTCTGTTCTGCTTGTAAAATATCATAAACACTTTAACGTCCACATAGAATAAGTTANCCATAAAACGTGTGATTTATGTCTGTTCTGCTTGTAAAATATCATAAACACTTTAACGTCCACATAGAATAAGTTATTACTTGGACACATGTGACATCTCAGGTGGAGGCAGAGAGAGAGAGAGAAGAACGAGGCAAGTAGGATAACATATTTAGTGAACATATAAATTAAATGTGATCCTATAATGAAATAACTTCAGAATGAAAATGTGTAGACAAACAGGAGAACCCCGAGAAAATAGCAACGGTCGTCGGCAGACTCGAACGTACGTAACCCACACTCGAAAATTCGGGTTGAGTATCGTCTAAGAATCAAGCCCACATCGCCATAAATCGAAATAAATTATTTTAATAGTGTTCCACGTGTCGCTGGTTTCGACACGGCAACGGAAAGTAGCGACCATGACTTTTTAACACCTTCTGAGGCATCGTGCGTGGCCGTCTGTTCCCAGCGAACAAGGGCGAGAACGGAATTGGAAATATTCCTGGAGCGCAACCCCCTGAAGGCGCGAGGAGTCGGTAACCAGAGAATGGTGTTACTTTAACTCCAAGCGCGAGTTCCGGTCGTAACTTTGTCATCCGCTGCTCGTGAACTACATGTCCTCGGGCACAAATGTATATCAACGACGCTTTTTATTCTCCGCGGAATTTTTCCGGCCAACTTCCTATCCTTACACTCTTTTTTTTTTTTCCCCCTATCCACAAACACATATCCAGGTGTGTGGGTGACTTTAGCTCACGCATTCCGTGCACATGAATAAACATTCCCTACGCCTTGTGGACTAGGCGTATTTAACGTTAGCTGCATTCCACCCGTTGAAATTTTCATACTGTGTTCCAAAGCCTAGAAGAGGCAGAATTTGCTTAAAGGTGTTCTGCCTTTAAGCGTTTCAATGGTATCATCTTGTAATGTTACTTTCATGACATGCCTTATTTTACTTTTACAGCGTTTTTCCTATATAATTTTTCCGTGTTTTAATACTACTTAAGCATGAAAACTGCGGTTTACCTAATAGTGCTTTCCTGAAATTAATTTCGTCTAAGGGCAATTTGCTTGATATTGGGCAAAACGCTGTACGAAAACCGGCATGGTGCGATCAAGAAGTTAATAATCGCCCTCAAGTAAACGTAATAACTCCCCTGAGAATATAACATGGCAATGGAGTAAAAATATCCTCTCAGGAAACTTTAAATACTCCGAAAGGAGTCTCATGCACAGTACGGTGGGCAATATTTTTCTTCTATTTAGGTGTACTAACTCTTTCAATTACAAAATTTGTATATTTAATATATATATATATATATATATATATATATTAGTGCAAGCGTTGCAACAAACAAGCAATAAACTCTATATTTGCTTTTGTGTAACTTCAAGCAGCTGTTTATGAGATTAGTGCGTGACTTCTCTCAACGAGCGCTGATGTTTGCTGTCTCCACTGCAAGGCATTAAGGCTCCCGCCAACACGCAGCTCGTTTACCACACGGAACTATTAAACGTGCGTCCGACGTGCTGATCTACGAAAATAACATACTCTTCAAAACGAACGCCGTTGGGTGCTTTCAACACGCCACGCAAATTAGAAACGCAATTTTCGAGTACTCCAATAAGGCTAAAAAAAAAAAAAAAAAAAAACCTTTTTCAAAGCGCCGTATATCAAAATGTACGCGCCAGATCCGTACATTGAACCTACCTACACACTTTCCACCAATAAAATAATAGGGTCACCTTTTCAAGCCCCATAGCTAATCGTCAGTGTTGGCACTTGAAGGCCAGTTCAGAACTTCGCGCTTAACGGCGATGGCGCACTTTATGTGCGTGGCGGTGTCGCCCTTGTCGCTTAGGCGCTTCTCGGTATCAAATGTGAAAAAAAAGAAGATCTAGGCAGGCGGGGGCCTTAAAACCAATTTTTGTGCAATGTCCCAGATACAGGAAACTGCGAAGGCCAACTGACAGTCTGCCGCAGCCTCGTATTCTGAGCACGTATAAACGACGTTGGCCCTCTAAGCCAGCTTTGCATCCGTATAGGAGCCACGCCTTCCGTAAGTGGCTTGTGACGGCGAAACACGATGAGAGCGCCGTCTTCGTCACCCGACTCCTCGCAGTTACCACAGCGACTGCATTCCACGCATGTGTCAGGTAATGTTTATTCTGCTCAGGTTAGAAACAAAACGTGAATACTTATGAGAGAGTTTGGCGTAGGGAAAATTTCCGCCGCTAGGGGCGAAGTGTTTCAAAAGGTATCTTTAAATTACAATTTGAAGCTACGTGAATAATAAAAGAGAGAGGTTTTTACTTCGGTAAGAAGTCCTTTTACGTTTGATTTATGATTGTTACAATTATTCTGTTTTCTGACGTAGAAAATAGAAAAATTGCGGTACACATGCGACACTAGCGATTACCTAGTGGCGAAAATGTTTGTTTACCGAACTTTTAATGTTAATATTCCCAACCTGAGTAGAAGTAGCCTTGTGTCGGGTCATCAGACCTCGTTTCATTACAAAGAGCGATGTGGAAGTGCTGCTTCCATTTTAAAATATCAATAGATCTGTTTGGTTGTTACGGTGGACTGTATGGATTTGACTATCTGTTAAAAAAATGTTTCTGTCTTAAAAAAAACCCAACAAGACTTGTAATTTCCAGATTGAAGTGAATTTTCGTGATGTTAACTATTCCTGCTCGATTCAATATAAATAATTTGTGTAATTTTTCTGAGCATCATTGCTTAAAGTTCACTTCGTAAAATTTGGGATTTTCACTGTAATGACTGTTCAGTTATAAATTTCTCTGCAGGTTTAACCCGCCGGCATCGAGCCGATTATTAGAGAAAGAGGGAGAGTAAGAGGAATAAATTACTCTTAACACGTAAATGAAAAATATGTCTATATAATCACCACCAGTAATAATGACGGGATCCCTGTAAGTTAGTTGTTTAAGTAACATTACAGCCTTGATAAGCATCTTCAGGTATTTCCATAATTTCTCTTTGAATATCACTGGCACAGAGGACACAGCTAGCGTCTAACGTAGGGCAGGGTGGGGCTAATCCTCTCACTTTAGGGTTACCGCCCTTATTATAACTCTCAATATATTTATAGAGCCATTTTAACCTATTACAGTGAATAAGTATTGACTAAGTTACGGAAATATAAAATTATATGGAACAAATCAGAAACAGAAACAACGGCAACGAGATACTTATGTAAACATTGCAAACTTATAAAAAATTTAAGTTTGCAGGGTAATCCCTTTAACTAACTATAGGGCTTTTCCTCTCACAGAAAATCTTTTAAAATCTTAGATGTAATTTCCGCGTATAGTTATTTTTTTGCCTGCAGCACCTGCTCACAATTCGCTAAACATTACTTACTTCCTATTTGGTATGCAGTAGTCACTTTTTCTTGCCTTTTTTTCTGAAAATTATTCGGGACTAAAGAAACAACATGGCGTATTTGCAGCTATTGTAGCCCTCTCACATTTTCTAACTGGCATTTATTCCGTAAAATAAATAGAGAGCAGGAATGTATTCTCGTATATGGCAGATTGGTTAAATGAAAGTATGTTTGTGCGTTCGAACCACCTTAAATTTATTGTTGATAGTTGCAAATTAACGCATTTTTCACTGGATAAATACAAATTCTCTTTTGTTGAAAAACTTCAGACTCTCGAAAAATAAATTTTTCTTCTTAAACGTCGTAGGATTTGCAGGTGAAAGAACGGGTGTAAAATATTTTCCCCACCTACCGATGCCACTTTTTAAAAATGAACTGGCTATTTTCTATGTGGAAAATGGAGTTTTGAAATTTCTCGAAGGCTCATTTCGTTATTGGAAACATTTTGTGTGACAATTTACATGTTTCGTATTGAGCACTTCCATTTCTTTAATCTTTAACGTACTTATCATTACGCAGAGTTTAATAGCCCCATTTACACAAATTCATAAAGAATAAAATTTAAAAATTACATGTTTTCTTTCATTTAAGTTATGAATTCCCTCCAATATATTAAAGAAACGTACTGTTAAGTAAATTATAATAACAGTTAAATCTTTTACTTGAAGTAAAAGTGTAGAATATTTACAGAACAAATTATCGATCTTATTCACAGGTTGCTCTATCTAGGCCGTCGCAACATTCCTTAACATATTTCTAAGCTTGGCTGGTTTTTTTTCAGAACTTCAAATCTGCTATTTAGGACATTAGTGATTACTGTCATAATGGCATATCAAGATAAATAGGCACTACAAGACCCTCTCTATCCAAGTGGACTGACAAATGGATACACTTTCTTCGAATGAGCGTATTATCCTCACGAGTCGTTTACCACCAACTCTACCCTATTGTATATCTTGATTGACTTATATTTTATAGCCTATTTGCGGTTTCTTCACATTTTTTTAAATCTAACCTTTGAAAAAACACCTCATGTACAGTGTATTTGGTTGTTTCCTAAACATGTCGTGTATCAGAAGCGTTTCGTAAACGTGTCAACACCAAAATTCATGTTAGGTTAAATGTATAATTTCCTCTTACGTTATCTATAAATTGTATTGTTTAACTTATAACTAACTAGCGAACCGGCCTGACTTCGCCCGGTAACAATTTTGTTTTAACAGCGATACTTTGAAAGACAAAAATGGTTACTGTGGGACAACCTTTAAAGATAAACATATGTTATCATGGACTTTTCTGTAGACCTTTTTGAGAGTTATAATTCTGTAGCACATTAATTTGATGTATATCTTATGGTTTGTCAGCGCAAGCCATGTAAACGCCCTAAAAGCGGTTTTATTCGACACAGCCTTTAATTAAACTTAAATGAGTTATACACTAAAACCATCAACAAGAAATTCTCTAAATGTGGTTGGAAATCGCATGAAAATCAATTAAGTAGTTTAGAAGTACTAAGCGATTACACAGACAGACGCGTATAAGCGACTTTCTTTTATACTATTTAGAGATGTGAAAGAAGACGGAGAGCCAATCAGTATGTTGTAATGCCTAGTGAGAAATAGTTGTAAAATTTTGCCACCCCCCCCTCCCCCACACCTTTCTAACACTCCCTCCATTTTTTTTCGGTAACATTTTTTTAAGGCAATTAACAGCTCGTTTGCTTCGTATGCATCTTGGAAATTTTTTTTCCGCCGAATATGAACTAGTGACGCCTGAGGTGCTAAAGAGCGTGTGAAAACAATGTGTCTAAAGTAACATCTTCCTCGCGTTCCGAAACGTCTTGAAGTCTAATTTCATTATCAATGTTGTGTTTTAGTCGTTAATGTCTTGTGTCCTCTTGAAATTTTCTTCTTTCTGTACTGAATTTCGTCATTTCTGTTGACTAATTTTTTGTCTTTTATATTCTTTAAAATAAAAACTAATTAATTTTTTTTACTCATGTGCATTTGTGTTCTACACGATGGGAAGTATCTTTATTAAGTTATTGGTCAAAGGTACGTTTTAAACTACCTACAGACTAAAATATATATGAAGTGCGTAATCTTAAGTGTTTATTTCCTTAATGATGATGATTTGAAGGGTTTATGCATGGTCTAGCTCTTAGGACATCCGTACTGCATGAGTGATCACAATTTTGTATACAAAAGACAAATTGCAAAAAAAAAAAAGAATCTTTAATATATTAATTTTTAAAAAAATATTTTGCTAATAGTTGTACTATTCTAATCACGATGTTAGGTAAATTTAAAACTTAACGTCACCGACATAGGTAGTTGACGATAATGTTAAATATTTACTTTTTTAAAATTACATATGTATTTTAACTTTAAATGTGTTATGCTGCTTCCTTGTATAAACGAAATAAAGATTGTGGCAATGACACCGAATGTAGTTCCACGTACGAAGATTTGCATTTTAGACCAAATCTCGCAACAAACCTGTAATATTGCCATTTATCAAATATTAAGGATTAAAATCTGCTATAAATCATTTAGATTTATGTGTCAGTCAAAAATATGATCACTGAAGATATGAAATATATATTATTACAATTAATTAATTTCGCTAAAATAATAGGCGACAAAATATTTTATTAAAGAAAGGCAAAAGTGCGCGGCGGGTGAAAGCTGTCTAAATATACACTTTTTCCCATGTATATTAGATTGACAACACAAAGTCAGTCTTCAAGGTATCATGGCGGAATATCTTAACATGTAGGTACAGCTAGGTTGCGTGTAAACATGAGGCGTGTTCCTTTTTTCGTCTCCTTGGTTTGATATTTGGATTTCTTGCAAACGATATAACATAACGAAAAAAGTAATTGTACGAAAATTGCCGGCTACGCTTTCTGATTCAGTGGTTTTTGGTGTACGTCGTGATACAACAGAAAGTCGTATTTGTTCTCCTTGGATAGCGCCATTTCCAAGGTGGTGAACATCAGTACTGTGGGACGCGTGCTTTCACGTAAAGGGGGAGTGTAATTCCGCAATGGAAACTTTTACCCTATGTAGTTGGACGTAAAACTGCAGTTGTTAAAAATTACTTATTGAATAAGAAACACACGCATGTTTGTTTTGAATTATGAATTATAACCGCGACATATTATTTACAATGATATGCAATCAGTTCAAACACCGATATACTAAATGGTGCATATTATTACAGGAACTATAAGAGGAAAAAGAATCGAAAACTGCGTACACAGGACATGTTTTTTGCCAGCTAAACAGAAACGCGAGGAAGGTGTTTCAAAACTTATAATCACCGCTTAATTTTAAAATGCCTATTCATATATCATAATCATATCGCGATTATTTTTAACTCGTTAAGTTGTTTGAATTTTTCTACAATTGGGCGATGTTGAAAAGGGGTAGTTGTGTTAATAACAATTATCCAAACTGTAAAAAATAAAGGAAGAAAGTGATGCAAGAACATATTTCTTAGTCAAGATGCGGAGAGATACTCAGATCCCCCCATGCAACGAATGAATAATGTGTAATGACTGTCGAGAGTGGTGGCACTAAGAAAGTTCTGCTTATGAAGGGAGTTGTTTTTTCATTTGATGGTAAACGTTGAAAGACGTAAAATATTTTGTCGAGCTTTCGAAACAAGTTTTTTCCATGTAATTTTCTCTGTGTTTTCAGTGTCATTTTGAAATTTTTTGGTTCTTACACTGTCTGTAAAAACAATTTTCAACTCAAGTAACAATATTTTGTTCTTCTTATACACGTTCCTGGTCCCATGAGAACTTTTAGCCCCACGCCATGCGAACTGTCACCCTACTAGTGGGGAAAAAGTGAATTATCTCAAAGTGCTTAAATAAATATCAATGCGTGCATAATAGTGAGAACCATGTTACAAAACTTAGTTAGTTAAAAGTGCAAAAGCAGACATTCAGGTAAAGACCCTAAGGACGTACCTTTACCCCACTCTACGCTACTAACAGCTGAAGTCACTGTTCCATCCACAGATTCCTTTGTACAGTTCGCTGATTTGGCAGTCAGTAGTATTAATTTATTAAATGAGTTTTCTGTGGTCAGCATTTAAATGATAGAGATTTTAATTTTAAATATAGTTATTTCATTTAAGGTTTAGAGAGAACAAAGAGTGTTACGTTGTAAGCAATCGTAAAAACAAATGGGTTCATTGAAATTGACGTAAAACGTTGCTTTGCCTTCTAGGTAATATAATCCGTCAACATTTACACCAAGTCAGAACATATCAATTTAATAGACACTTTACTAGCCATCCCTACAAATCAAATATCTAAATCGCGTTAACTACTGTGTGTCACAGAAAAATGGATTTGCAAATGTGGAAACTGAAATTTCATTTATGGACTCAGGATCTCATTGTAACAAATTTAACAGTCCCGCATTAAAAGTGATAAAAGTTCCCCAATAAAAGCATTGGATGATTAAAAATGCCACGAGATTTTTTTGTAAGCGATTTAATTTATGAAAGTTTGAGTTGAGGACGAGATTTGGTTTGTTAAAACTTGTGATAATATCTTACTAAATTCTAGTATAATACCTTCTTCAGAGCTGGATATAGTGTGGCATGTAGCATATATAAACGTAATGAATTATATATATTTTTTGTAATCGGCAAGAAATATTTGCACACTTACTCTACTTTCCTAAACAGATATACTCAAGTAATAGTAATAAAGTTCTCACAGACATGGATTGAAGTATAATGGTAGTTTAACAATTTTAATCTGTTGGAGTTTTACAAAAGAATTGAAAGTAATAGCTTGAGTAATTATCGAGGTATGGTCTTTGCATATAGCAGTACTTTTTGGAGGTAATACCATCATAAATTTAATTTAAAGCGGTAATGTTATTGAGTAAGAATTTATGTCATGATTTCTGATATTATTATACTTACTTAACTTCATCTTGGTGCACTAAACGTAGAGACCATTATATATATATTTATTTATTTAAATTAGGTCGCTTAATATAATCATATTTGCATGTAGAATTTTATGGTGGTTATTGTTTAATATGTTTCTAAGATATGGTATATGATAATTAGTTTAAATTCCAGGTGGCATCTAACCACATGTAATATTAAATAATTATAAATTTGTTAATTTTATGTACATGAGTGTAACTGTCAGCGTACCAAGTTCAATTTTAATGAAATTAATTTTGGCATAGATGCAGTAATAACCTTGAAACTAATTATATCATTCTGGCCGTAATTATGCTTTTATTGTATTGATTTGCTAAGATTGGATTTGAAGTTTTGCAAATATGACATTGTGCTTTATTAGAAATGACGAGAATTTATGCGACTATATGAATTCAATTGTTATCTATATATTGCTAAAATAATAAGTTTTATTGAAAGGAGTCTAACAGATTGGTAGATATAGCATTACAATATAAAATATGTATATTTACACCATTTTGAAAATTACTGTCTTACATATTTAAATCATACATGTATAAGCTAGTTTAAAATCGCACTACTCGCATACCAAACTTGGCGTGAATCGATCAAGTAGTTCCCCAAAATATGGTGTAAGAGTTTCTATTTCATGTGATACTATATTACAAAAATGGCGAAATATGAGGCTATGTGTTTCCTAATAAAATGCTTACAATATATACTAACATAATTCAATATTTGATAAAATAAAATTTTTGTGGGTTAGTAGATATGCAAACTTACTTACAGTATTTCTATTGCGAATACTTTGAGAAATAGTATTTATAAATATACATATTTTTAAAGTGGTTTACCATATTGTTGCACAATTAATATGAAGTTTAAGAGAGGTTGCATAGATACGACATAAGAGTTATATTTTTCTTCGGTGGTGCTGTGTTACAAAATTGTGAACAATAAGGCTGCGAATCAGCGCATTTTATGCATGCAAAAGTTATATTAGAACATAAAGTTTTGCGAAAATATGCTTAATGGTTTTGTTGAAACGACAGTATAAATTAAAATAATTACAGTGTTAGCATCTTTAAAACCAAAAACGTGTTTTAAGGTGAATTACAATAAATGCGAAAGTGCGTTCAGATGTTTGTTTGTCCCTCTTTCACGTCGCAACAGAGCAAAGGATCCACTTAATATTTTGCTCAGAGATTTTTGGAGGATCGGGAAGTGACAGGCTACTTTTATGCCGAGAAAATATCTTATTTCAAATTCTTATTAAAATTCTTATTGGGAAATTAAAAAGTACACAAACGTAATTTCTTGCACAGAAATAGTTGGAGGCCTGAAAGGTGATATTGGCCAATTTTTGTAGCGAGAAAATATCTCAAAAAATTTACAAACAATAATAATAGTGAATCAAGTTGGAAAACATTTTGCCGCCAGCGCGCTCTCTTGCAATGCGCTGTCTAAACCTTTAAATATGGTACAATATCACGTATAATCCATTCACGGTATCTTTGATATTTTTGAAAAGAACCTTTCAAAAATCACCCTAGGAGTTACATGTTCAATTGGTTATAAAAAAATATATATGGAAAAAGGTTTTGTCTTGCATTTAGCACTGAAGCACTATATAAATTGATTGTTTTAAGTTTTAAGTATATTTTTTAAACAAATTATAATAATTTGTTAAAAGTCCGTACGAATTAACAACGGATTTTGAAGGGACGTGTTGGTTATGGCTGAAAAGAAATAGTTCGTAGGTTAAATATTAATATGTATGAATTTAATGCCGTAATTGTAAAGTTAATATTGCTAAACTATATATTTACATTTTTACGTAGCACTCATGGGTCAAGATTTCACTGTTATTAATTGAAATTAAATAAATTTCAGTGTCTGTCCAGCGGACTCATACACTCCATCTTGTCC
>NQII01004219.1:129695-189690 GCA_002778355.1 Clitarchus hookeri
CAAAATATAGAAAGGCATTTGAATATTTCCGTTACGTAATTCCCTTAGCAATCCTTAACAGAAAAAAAAAAATTTTAAAAGAATGAAAAGGAATCGATTTTTGGTCAATAACTGATAATCGATTATTTTCGAAAGCTTTTTGTGAAGCGTAAGAGATAGCAGCACATAAGCGTTGGTTCTTGAGTACCAAATGTTAGCCGTGATTTGCACGTTTTTCTCTTATATCGCCTTTCCGCCGCACGTAGTGTTGTTTTGATGTTGTGGCAGTGAAGAAGTGCGACAGTTTCTTGATGGAAAAGCGATGTACCTACACCGCAGGTTTCAAAATGAAAGTGATTTTGTTCGCTGAAGAGTTTGGAGATTGAGCCGCGGGCCGTGAATTCGTAGTAAATGAAATGTTAGTGCCGGGCTGGAGGAATTTTTCTCACGTATAAGTAGCACCCCGAGTTTTCAATAAAATTTTTTTAAATAAAATGTGCGACTTATGTGTGATAAAATACTGTACCATTTATCACAGTGAAATCTTTAACCTGAGTGCTACTTCCAAAAGTTTATTATGTAAAATTTAACTTTTTCCTTACACCAAATATGTAAATAAATCTTAATACAATAAGTAAACTTTAATTTAATTATATAATTAACAGTTCCGATATATACTTGTTGTATGTATTACAATATTTTGCTAAATTGAATAGCATTTTTGAGACATTTCGAGAATTTTATTAAAGTATATGACAGTTAAGACTACATGGCATTGTTTCTCTTCAAAAATAAATTTTGGTAGTTCCCACATGGACACTGTTAATAAAATATTTGACAGTTNTTCCACATGGCACTGTTTGTTTACAAAATATTTGAGAGTTCCCACATGGCACTGTTTTTGTTTACAAAACGTTTGAAAGGTGTCACATGGCAATGGTTTGTTTACATACTGCGGAAGGATATATAATCGGGTCCCTGAAAGTAGATCTTTAGCAGGGCTTCAGAAAATCTTGAAGTTACCGTGAATACATTATAGTAAAGAATTGTGTAGAATAAAAATACATTAAAAAACTCCGTGGTAGCATATATCTATCTATCACAGAGAAATACTAATAAGTGTTTCTACCAGTGATAAAACTTTTCCCTCCTTCATTACCAAATTTACTGGGTGCATGTATCTATTCGCCTGGAACGATTTCGGGAAACCATGGAAAGCCAAAATGAGAATGGCCGGACTGGGATTCAAACCCCGGTCCTCCCGAACGCGAATGTATTGGCTTGCCCCTGCGCTACTTCGCTCAGGCCGTACCATGAAAGATCGGCGGCAGCGCTTCTGTACCGCAGTAAAAGTTGACATAGGCTACTTTTATCACAAAAATGTATCTCATTTCCCAAAACAAAATATTTTTTGTAAAATTAGCGTTCGGGGTATAATGCTGCGTCAATGCTCGATATATCAATACATATCGATACTTGTCGATATATCTATATGTATTGTTATGGAACATAACTTATCAGTTGAGATGTAACTGAAAAATATATCGGTCCGTGCTATATACATATAGCTTAACTATTATATAAATGCGAAAGTGTGATTGTTTGTTTGTCCTTCCACGTAGTAATGGAGAAACGGATGAACTGAAATTTTTGCACAGAGATAGTTTAAGGGCCAGGAAGTGACGTAGGCTACTTTTTGCCCCGAGAAAATTTATCATTACCTTGAAGAAATGATTATTGGAAAATGAAAAAGTACACAAACGTATTAACAATGCAACGTCACAACCTAGCAACAGATCGACTTAATTTCTTGCACAGAAATAGTTGGACGGCTGAAAGTTGATATTGGCTATAATTATCGCGAGAAAATTTCTCAAAAAAATTAATTTCGCAAGTCGGTTTACCGTACGCGGACGTGGAGAGCAATGGTGGCGGCAGGTGGAAGCGTCGAGAGAGAGAGAGAGAGAGAGAGAGAGAGAGAGGGAGAGGCAGCAAGAACCCAATAAAAACTAAACCGAAACAATAATTTTGTAGTCCATGAGAGCGGAGCCGCGGGCACAGTTAGTGTTCTATAAAAATATTAAGTTTTATAAATTTGGTAAACAGGTTCAACAGTTTTTGAGGAGACAAACACGCAAACAGCAATACACCTAAACACAGACCAAAACATCTTATAAGCATAAGGAATCAAGTGATCAAGGTAGATCAGGTGGGAAACGCATATCACCAAATGATAACTGATTTAGAGTACGGTGATCATTATCTGAGCATAATAATGGCGATCTAATGTGATTTATTAAAAACCGAAGTAGTCTTAAATAGAGAAAGTCTTGTTTGCCATGAAATAGAGTCATTATCAGATGTGTGTTCAGGCGGGATAAGGTGCATCTTGACATCTTGAAATTCATGATTCACTTGTCCTGAAATCATAAGGTAGTATTATACACGGTTATCATTATCTGAGCGTCGTCATGGTGATGAAGTGAAATATTTTGTAGACAATGAGTTAGGCTGCAAGAATGGAGTGCTCTTTGTTGGCCAAGAAAGTTGGTCATGATCAGGCAGCTCTGATCAGGAGTAAGGTTCGTGTTAACATCTTGAAATTCATGGCTCGTATGTGTTGAAGTTATGTACATACAACCATCGTATCCTTAAACCACAAAAATGTGAATTTAGATGCTTAACTCTTAGTCACATACTTAATTTGCAAAATTTTGCAGATTGGACATCTATGCACACAAATCTTTACAGCAGTGCTTTAAAAATACATGAAGTCAATTGTATTAGTTTAATATTTTTTTGCAAGAATATTTGCAAAGTAATGCATAAATAAAGTTGTTTTAAAAAAGTGTTTAAATTTGTTTTTAACTGTACTTTGGACAGCGTTCAGAAAATAAAATGCTATAATTTTCAATTATGTCGTTCTTCCCAACTTTGGCTATAATCAACTGCATTACTCGACAAAGGTTAGTAAGACCTGTTGACTCTGCAGACTTTCTCGCATTAATACATAAGATGTCCGTTATTTATCTTTAGCGCATAAAACTATTGAAGTATTATTATAATTAATAACTCTTATTTTATTTTGTGGTTAGTGTGATCTGCAAATGTTTTACATTTGTACGAGCGCGTGGTTCTGAATTCCGAGCACTGTATCTAGCACTGCCTGCAGTAAGAGTGCATACTTACCACTTTGTTGATGTTCGATAAATTATTGTTGTCAAGTGTTTGTAATGGTCATGCATGACAGCGCTATAAACGTAATGTGATGCGTCGTAACGACCTTCGGTTCGTAATATATCTAAAAAAATATATAATTGCTATATTTTTAGTTTTTTTTTTAGTAATGAAAGGGCCAAACGGACTTTTCCTTGTTCTTCTCAGACAGCCTTTTCAACGAAAGAAAGACAAAAATTGGATGGATCCACGGATATACCTATGGATGGACTAATCTACTAATGGGTAACAGGGTTGATGGATGAATTGACGGATAGGTGAGTAGCTGAATAATTGGAAGGATGGATGGATGAAATGTTGAATGGAGGTGAGCCAGTGCGGGGTAAGTTTTTGGNTGAGTAGCTGAATAATTGGAAGGATGGATGGATGAAATGTTGAATGGAGGTGAGCCAGTGCGGGGTAAGTTTTTGGAATCATCACATTAGAAAGTACTTTCATTTAAAAAAAACTGTCGATTTTTAACTTTATAAAAGCCTTTTTATATATCATTTCGAAGCTTAAAAAGGTTTGACGGATTTTCTAAAACTTCAAATGTTTATATTTTAAGACGCAAGGTTAAGGTGACATGACGTTTAATTCAAGGCCATAAATATATTATATGGCCGAGTTACAAATGGAATAACGCACCATAAACAAAAACATGTCTCATTCTCATGTCAAATACAAACCGAAACATCGAACCCCATTCTTATATTTTAATAACTACAATTATAATGCCGTATAATATCGAAACAGGAAACACCGCTTGTAAAAGAAATTCAATGTGAAGACGTCGCAGCATATACCAAAACTTGAAGAGAGGAAACTATAAAGCAAACAAGTAAAATAAATTTTTTAGGTTGGCATATCCTTGGCATATATTGGCATATCCTTGGCATATATTGGCATATCCTTNAAGTAAAATAAATTTTTTAGGTTGGCATATCCTTGGCATATATTGGCATATCCTTGGCATATATTGGCATATCCTTGGCATATATTGGCATATCCTAAGTATACAGAAATGTATAGGTNTCCACATGGCACTGTTTGTTTACAAAATATTTGAGAGTTCCCACATGGCACTGTTTTTGTTTACAAAACGTTTGAAAGGTGTCACATGGCAATGGTTTGTTTACATACTGCGGAAGGATATATAATCGGGTCCCTGAAAGTAGATCTTTAGCAGGGCTTCAGAAAATCTTGAAGTTACCGTGAATACATTATAGTAAAGAATTGTGTAGAATTAAAATACATAAAAAAACTCCGTGGTAGCATATATCTATCTATAACAGAGAAATACTAATAAGTGTTTCTACCAGTGATAAAACTTTTCCCTCCTTCATTACCAAATTTACTGGGTGCATGTATCTATTCGCCTGGAACGATTTCGGGAAACCATGGAAAGCCAAAATGAGAATGGCCGGACTGGGATTCAAACCCCGGTCCTCCCGAACGCGAATGTATTGGCTTGCCCCTGCGCTACTTCGCTCAGGCCGTACCATGAAAGATCGGTGGCTGCGCTTCTGTATCGCAGTAAAAGTTGACATAGGCTACTTTTATCACAAAAAAGTATCTCATTTCCCAAAACAAAATATTTTTTGTAAAATTAGCGCTCGGGGTATAATGCTGCATCAATGCTCGATATATCAATACATATCGATACTTGTCGATATATCTATATGTATTGCTATGGAACATAACTTATTGGTTGAGATGTAACTGAAAAATATATCGGTCCATGCTATATACATATAGCTTAACTATTATATAAATGCGAAAGTGTGATTGTTTGTTTGTCCTTCCACGTAGTAATGGAGCAACGGATGAACTGAAATTTTTGTACAGAGATAGTTTAAGGGCCAGGAAGTGACGTAGGCTATTTTTTGCCCCGAGAAAATTTCTCATTACCTTGAAGAAATTATTTTTGGAAAATGAAAAAGTACACAAACGTATTAACAATGCAACGTCACAACCTAGCAACAGATCGACTTAATTTCTTGCACAGAAATAGTTGGACGGCTGAAAGTTGATATTGGCTATAATTATAGCGAGAAAATTTCTCAAAAAAAATTTATTTCGCAAGTCGGTTTACCGTACGCGGACGTGGAGAGCAATGGTGGCGGCGGGTGGAAGCGTCTAGAGAGAGAGAGAGAGAGAGAGAGGCGGTAAGAACCCAATAAAAAATCAACCGAAACAATAATTTTGTAGTCCATGCGAGCGGAGCCGCGGGCACAGTTAGTGTTCTATAAACATATTAAGTTTTATAAATTTGGTAAACAGGTTCAACAGTTTTTGAGGAGACAAACACGCAAACAGCAATACACCTAAACACAGACAAAAACATCTTATAAGCATAAGGAATCAAGTGATCAAAGTAGATCAGGTGGGAAACGCATATCACCAAATGATAACTGATTAAGAGTACGGTGATCGTTATCTGAGCATAATAATGGCGATCTAATGTGATTTATTAAAAACCGAAGTAGTCTTAAATAGAGAAAGTCATGTTTGCCATGAAATAGAGTCATTATCAGATGTGTGTTCAGGCGGGATAAGGTGCATCTTGACATCTTGAAATTCATGATTCACTTGTCCTGAAATCATAAGGTAGTATTATACACGGTTATCATTATCTGAGCGTCGTCATGGTGATAAAAAGAAATATTTTGTAGACAATGAGTTAGGCTGCAAGAATGGAGTGCTCTTTGTTGGCCAAGAAAGTTGGTCATGATCAGACAGCTCTGATCAGGAGTAAGGTTCGTGTTAACATCTTGAAATTCATGGCTCGTATGTGTTGAAGTTATGTACATACCACCATCGTATCCTTAAACCACAAAAATGTCAATTTAGATGCTTAACTCTTAGTTATCTACTTCACTTGCAAAATTTTGCAGATTGGACATCTATGCACAAAAATCTTTACAGCAGTGCTTTAAAAATACATGAAGTCAACCGTATTAGTTCAATATTTTTTTTGCAAGAATATTTGTTAAGTAATGCATAAATAAAGTTGCTTTAAAAAAGTGTTTAAATTTGTTTTTAATTAGCATATTAATATTTTAATTTCTTAACTGTACTTTGGACAGCGTTCAGAAAATAAAATGCTATAATTTTCAATTATGTCGTTCTTCCCAACTTTGGCTACAATCAACTGCATTACTCGACAAAGGTTAGTAAGACAAGTTGACTCTGCAGACTTTCTCGCATTAATACATAAGATGTCCGTTATTTATCTTTAGCGCATAAAATTATTGAAATATTATTATAATGAATAACTCTTATTTTATTTGGTGGTTAGTGTGATCTGCAAATGTTTTACATTTGTACGAGCGCGTGGTTCTGAATTCCGAGCACTGTATCTAGCACTGCCTGCAGTAAGAGTGCATACTTACCACTTTGTGTATGTTCGATAAGTTATTGTTGTCAAGTGTTTGTAATGGTCATGCATGACAGCGCTATAAACGTGATGTGATGCGTCGTAACGACCTTCGGTTCGTAATATATCTAAAAAAATATATAATTGCTATATTTTTAGTTTTTTTTAGTAATGAAAGGACCAAACGGACTTTTCCTTGTTCTTCTCAGACAGCCTTTTCAACGAAAGAAAGACAAAAATTGGATGGATCCACGGATATACCTATGGATGGACTAATCTACTAATGGGTAACAGGGTTGATGGATGAATTGACGGATAGCTGAGTAGCTGAATAATTGGAAGGATGGATGGATGAAATGTTGAATGGAGGTGAGCCAGTGCGGGGTAAGTTTTTGGAATCATCACATTAGAAAGTACTTTCATTTAAAAAAAACTGTCGATTTTTAACTTTATAAAAGCCTTTTTATATATCATTTCGAAGTTTAAAAAGGTTTGACGGATTTTCTAAAACTTCAAATGTTTATATTTTAAGACGCAAGGTTAAGGTGACATGACGTTTAATTCAAGGCCATAAATATATTATATGGCCGAGTTACAAATGGAATAACGCACCATAAACAAAAACATGTCTCATTCTCATGTCAAATACAAACCGAAACATCGAACCCCATTCTTATATTTTAATAACTACAATTATAATGCCGTATAATATCGAAACAGGAAACACCGCTTGTAAAAGAAATTCAATGTGAAGACGTCGCAGCATATACCAAAACTTGAAGAGAGGAAACTATAAAGCAAACAAGTAAAATAAATTTTTTAGGTTGGCATATCCTTGGCATATATTGGCATATCCTTGGCATATATTGGCATATCCTTGGCATATATTGGCATATCCTAAGTATACAGAAATGTATAGGTAAATTTATTTTATATAGGATACTGCAGAGTTAACAAGAAATAGAAATATTCTCATAGATTTTCCTTTCAGTGATTTTTGATTATCGTAAAATGTAATTATTTCCGTAACTCAGGAATCCGCAATGATTAAGCCAATATAATTTATCGAAGCAAATGTTTATTTGCAAGTTATAAGTAATAACTTTATGAAAAAATTATAATATGTGTTAATATTCCCACTTACGCATGTCCAAAAACACTGGCAACTAAACGTATTTTTCTAATTTCTGAAGAAGTACTTAAAACATAAAAGTAAACTGGGTTAAAATTCCACAAAGAATTGCAGTTCGTACATTTATTTATGGAAACCACTTTTAATAAAGGACGGAATTCGCAGAAAGTGCTTTAGATTATTTCAAACTAGGCCTTGGTTCTGCTAATTATTTCTACCTGCCTACCATTGCCGCTGTTTCCGAATGAACCACTTTAAATCCGCAATGCTACTTGAAATTAATGTGAGCGTAGAATAACACGCATTCATAAACACGAACGAATAATTTTGCCGGGTGAGAGCTATTCGAAACAGTTTCCTGGGTTCCCTCCTTTTTTCCTAATTAAAGGCGCGGCGTTCGATTTCTATCTATTCGTTCATTTTACCGTCAGCGCCCCCTTTTTTTTTTTTTCTCCCTATCCTTTTGAAAGGAAAGAGTGAGGACGGAGGCACATATAATTAAGCTCGCTATCACGTTAACTTTCCAATTCGCAAACAAGTGGATAGGAGCGGAAAACAAACAGGGCGACGTTTGAAAGGGGTGCGACATAAATTAATTACAATCAGTTTTTTTTTTTTCAGCCTCCCACCACTCCTCTTTGGGATGACGCAAGCTCTTTCGGAGCATTGCTGTACCCCCAGCCGTATTGACAAGCCAATTACCAGCTGTAAAAATAGGCAATTACCTGCCCTTGCCTTGCGCCACTTTGTCCCGTGGCAATTGCTGCGAACTGGGGGCAAAAAATCTGACGACGCGACGGCAGGTTTGCTAACTTTCACGGCGAGCGTCCGTGACGCAACGTTCATTCCTGCGTGCTAGGTCGTTGAAATGTCACATATCGACGACGTTTTGGTTCTGATTAAATGAGAAACTGCGAAAATTAACCTGTTTCAACGCGACATCGAATTCAAAAACCAGTAGGGAAAAACATATTTGTGTACTAATTATAAACAGGTTATAGCTTTGTGAGATGCCATGATTAAACTCAACATTAATTTAAGATTAGTACCTGGTAAACTCGTCAAGGAAATTTGCCTGAAAGTTACAAAAATTATAAGAAAATGTTCCAATATACTTTTCCACGTGTTTTTCCAGGTTTCTCAGTGATAGCCTATGTATCCAACTCCTCATTTCGAAGCATGATACTTTCTTACTGAATTTTTAAGACGAATTGTATTCTGTTGTATACTGGACTGAATAAATAATCTTGTTATCCGTATAACTAAAATATATTGCCCTCTATAACCTACAAAAATAGGTATATTGTCGATTAAACCCTGAAAATAAATTTATAATTTAACGTTCTCACCGATTGACATATTCGTAGTTATATTAGGAGCGACTCATGGAAAGCGTTCTGAGTCTAACATCCTACTAAGGTGTGATGTTTTAAAACGTTGCAAGGGTGAATGCTTTATTTGCATGCACATAGAAGTAATAATTGTCGTATACGTAAGTTTTTATTTTCAATAAAATCTGCAGTGTCATCTCATTAACGTATCTTTACTTATAAGTGGGTCAACGACAACGTCAATTTCAGTTTTTAATAGCAAGATATGTAATGCGTTGAATAACTTCATAAAGAGCTACCCTTGAAATAATTCAATTAAAGGCAAACGAACTGCATTTACCAGTTAATCCTGAACTTGGTTGTACGTACAACATTTTCCTTTGTTCCACTGTGAGTACCCCAAGTGCACTTATGGAAGTATGTCGCATTTATATTCTATTGATTTAAAGACGACACACACTTTACAATGCCAAATTTTTATAACATTTTACACACTCGATTAATACGAAGGAAATAAAAATTGTGCCATTTTGTAAGTACTTGAAAGTTTTGGCAGGAATATGATATTTTATGAAAGACAGAATGTGTTCATGTTGAGTAGTACTACAAGTATATATCATCAGCATGTTCGGCCTGACACTGCTATTGCTTGCAAAAAACAATTATTTTCTTCATCTCCATTGTTTGCTAATAGTGGATCTGATGCTTGCCTTGACCTCAGAATGAGAGAACTGCAAGCGGAGTGAAAATATTTAGCGGTCCTGTATGCTGAAACACAGATTTGCCAACAACATTATTCTCTGTACTGATTTGTACAGCGTGTGGACAATCGGGTCTCCTGTGCCTGTGATCATTAAATGTTAAACAAGAGCAAATTCCATAGCAACATATGGCGTGCACAGCCCCCTGTACTAGTTTTATTCAGCCACAAAGTCACGTTAGGCATTTTAGCCACTTCAGTAGTTAGAGTAATGCATGCTGTTCAAACGGCCAGATCCCATCAAAGTCTGTTTCAGACTATAATATGTCACTACCGTGCTGTAATTGGCTGCAGTTGAATGCAATCCAATAAAAGGAGATTACGCTCCTTCCAATCGCGGTGGGTGTGAGTGAATACCACCTCACCTCTCAACAGCATCGTACAGAGTTGAATATGTACTCGCCACCTTGATGGAGCCGAGGACTATCCAAGCTCTACGAACACGCTTCGTGAACGAGTCCTCTTACAAAGTGGACAAGACCGTCGTTCGTTCGTTAGGGAGCATCAACAATTCGAAACTACCGACTGGGGCCGGTGCCACGCCGCTTTGGTTCCCCAATAGTTACTCGAGAGACAAGAGCCCATCACCAAACCTAGCACTATGTGTCGTGGAGGTCCGGTGGGAGGGAATGCTCCCTTTCTCCTCGGCTACTGAGGCCGCACGCGCCGCCGTTGCAGCTCCCCAGCTTCTACTACCAGGAGCAGCCCTCCAGGCAAATACCCGCCTCCAGTCCTCCTCCCAGCGGGAGGTTCAACCAATGTCACCCAGAGTCCGACCCACGATCGGAATGGCTAAAGGCCGGGGCTTCACACCGATCCCCTGGGTCCCACAACTATATCATACACACTGAGTTTTCACCTAAACCAGCCCAACTTCTCCAGGACGCCAGACAGTCCCTTCTGCGAAACTCCTCCACCCCGAGATCTACCCAAAGGCCTAAGTTGGGGATTGTGCACTCGGCTCGCGGGTCATAACCACAGGAGATCATCATATGCAGCCTCTGGACAACTGCACATGACCTTGCGGTGGCTGATCACCAGTGCACTGGCGAGGCTCCCATTAACCCATTATCGCCCTTACTCCGTCAGCTACGGTGTTTCCATCTCTGACCTTTCGAGGAGGTGGAGATGGACTTGAGCAGCGCTAGGTTATATATTCGCATCGCTGCCCCATTTCAGGGGCCGTGTCTTGGCCCACGCATCAGCAGAGGGGCAAACCCTTCCCTAAGCTCGAGAAGGCCCCACTGAAGCTTTTCAGCCAGAGCGAAGATCCCTCCACCGGACATAGCAGTGGGTGAGTCTTGAGGTCCATTAGGAAGGTTACACCACTTCACGCCGATCTGCTCTTACACACAATTAAAGGCCTGTGACCGCTACGTAAATTTCCACCAGAGATATGGCCGAACTAGGATCGTCATTCCCGTATTCACGAGTACCCAACCAGGCACTCTGGAGTGGCATACTCTATACACTCCCTACACACCGGTATCTGTTACCGGCTTTCACCGAGTGCACTTTCAGCCTCCCCATCGCCTTACACCCATTACAGGTTGGTTGCCCGACCACCAGCCCAGCNAACAACAGCTCTTCCACGCATATAAAGCAGAATCTAACATCGTACGTTACTCACTCGCCACTTTCAGTAATCTTCCACTCTGTTTACTTCCCTTCACGCTTTCTTTATTTTTCCACCTTCTTCAATATGGTATACGACAACATGGGTGCGTCTCAATACTTCTAGAATTCTCGGTTATTTTGTTGTGTTCTCAACAGATAATCTAAATTATCCGCCAATTCAATTTCCCTTAAAAAAAATGCGTATATCAAAAGTGACAGAATATAATTGGTTCATTTTTTTCTCCGTAAGCTTTTATATGTGACACCACTCGCCACGCTGTAATATGCTCTAATATAAAAGTGTACACTGAACTCTATTATGGTGTTTTACAATAATGCAATACTACTGTTAAAAATTCAAGAATGCAAATACTTATTAGCAATTTTTAAAAACAATATTTAATAAAAATTTTAATATTCGAGATAAATTAGTAAGCTCCTTTTTTGACACCGCGGAACTGTAAACTTGGTACGATGGAACAAACTACTCAGAATAAAAAATTATTCAAAAATATATACATGTATTTAAGGATCTCCCATAGATAAAAAATTAATTTCAACCCCACATCACGCTGTTTGCTATGTTAAAAAAATATAAGTATAGTATATTTATGGAAACACAGCTAGTTAGTGGAAACGCGGTACAAATGTAAAAAAAAAAAATTAATCTATCTTCAGCTTTATTTAATACGCAAATATCTCCTGTTTCCACCAATGGTCGAGACTAACAATACCAATGCTACACTAAGCACTCTTGCCACCATACAAAAAAAAAACATTAATTTAAATTCCACAAATTATCACAAACATTTTGTAAAAGACGTGGAGTCTTCAAATGTTTTATGAATACGTAAAACAAACACATATGTAGTTAGTCTTCTAAAATTAGAAGTTTTCCTGTATACGGCAATATTGCATATGTTCAGTAAATGATAATATAATTCAACCAAAGTAATTTCGGTTAGAGTTAAAAAATTTTCTCCAGAAGAATTACTATATAATCGTATATACAAAGCAGGACACTTAAAATGAAAACAAAACTATTTTCGCAAAATAACTTTACAACCCACAAATTGTACAGAATGTACAAAAAATGCATATAACGATATTTAAATTCTTGGAAAGTATATTATTAGAATAGTTAAGTATCTGCTGTTTTATAAAATTGGTAAATAGTTTGTAACAGTTATTCGGGGTTATAATATTAACAATTTCTTTAATAGGGCACAACTTTAAGTACTCTACAACTCATTTTTTCATTTGCGATTCACTGTGTGTTGAACGGAAACCGACTTCAGCTAATTGCACAGCAAGCGTGACTTAATTGTCTCACTTTATTTTTTTCTCTCATAAATACGAATGGGTCATTATCGGTAAATGGGGCACTCCACTACTGGTTTTGATATTGATATTTCTGTTTTTTTTTTTTTTGGTGTAGTTTTTGTGATTTAGCCATTATAATAATTTGGCATTATGAACATGATATCCGCAGTAAAGTTTACAGGCTAGTTTGTACTGGTAACTCAAACTAAAGTACGCAAACACAACGGAATTGATACACTAATTCCACGGAGTTGACAAAATAAAAAAAATATTTTACAGTTCTTACTATTTCAGCTGTTGTTTTTATGAAAGGTACGTCATACCTATAATGGTAAAATTGTCGAGTTATCTGTCCAACAATTATTTTCAGATTCTGGTACCTTTTTTTTATGTGTGCCACTTAAACTTTAATNATTGTCGAGTTATCTGTCCAACAATTATTTTCAGATTCTGGTACCTTTTTTTTATGTGTGCCACTTAAACTTTAAAGTGTTTCTGTATAAATGTCATGAAGTTGAGAAAGCAGACTTTTAAATGTGAAATTTTTTTATGGTAAATAAAGTAAAAGTTGCAATAAGTATGGGAAATAAAAATTATAAAACTTAAATAAAAAATTATAATATTCACATTAAAGTTCTAACCAAAACAAAATGCTGCGCCAATTTTTTTAAACACAAACAAAAGTAACAAATGTAGGCACTACGATTTCTTATTTGTAGTCTTATCATATATTCAGAATAGCCATNCACATTAAAGTTCTAACCAAAACAAAATGCTGCGCCAATTTTTTTAAACACAAACAAAAGTAACAAATGTAGGCACTACGATTTCTTATTTGTAGTCTTATCATATATTCAGAATAGCCATTACTTTACGACAAGAAAGTCAACCTTAGTGAATCACGAAATATGAGTTCACGTCCCAGAAACAACATGAATACAGTTTGGGAAACTGATTACAATCAATGTCAGTAAACAACAAGTTAAGACTTCTGTAAATTTTTGGGTCCTCGAGAGTTTGCTTTATTTGGCTTCATGTAACTCGTTATACGTAGAGACCTGAAAAATCCGCGAGTTCAATGACCTGCAGGCTAGACTCTACAGTCTTATGTGCATATATGCCGATATTAACTGCACATTGGTTGTCTGCTGTCACAGTGGAAGGNGGCTAGACTCTACAGTCTTATGTGCATATATGCCGATATTAACTGCACATTGGTTGTCTGCTGTCACAGTGGAAGGCGACGATTGGACCAGCGTTCTCAAGGAGGTGTCAAACAACGTGTGGACCAATGGCCAAAGTTATATAAGCACACGTGNGACGATTGGACCAGCGTTCTCAAGGAGGTGTCAAACAACGTGTGGACCAATGGCCAAAGTTATATAAGCACACGTGTTTTGAATTCTAGCTTTGTCCCAAAATAAATCCGCGAATTCTTCAGGTCTCTAATTATACGTCACCAACCTCAGGATAATGAAAAGTTGTACAATCCCCTTTTGAACGAAGACATTTCCCCAAGTAACCACCAGTACCACGCGAGTGCATGAGACCTACGTAATGCATTGTAGTTTTTGCTATGCTTTTGAACTCTACAACTACAGAACTGTTGACTAGTTCACTTGGTCACTCAGAACATCTTATTTCCTCTTCAAAGGTAGAGTCACTGTGTGTGGAGACATCAGAATTAGTTATGTTTTCTTGAGGAACTTTCTCTAAATAATACATTAAGTAGTTTATACTACAAGAAATAAGGACAAGGAAATCATCATCACTTAGACATGCTATATATAGGCACAAAAGAAGAAATAGTCTATAGGAGTAAAGAACTACTATTAGGAGGGTGAAAAATCCAAATTTAATGCTGATAACATTCAAATTAAAGCTGAAATCACTTTTAAAGGATACCATTTCTACGTAGATGACCACCAACATTAGTTTTCAGTAGTAGTCTTCCCCGATGATAATGTTAAAAATTTTTTTTGGGAAGGCGAGCAGTTGAAGCAGGAACGCCTTCTGAAATGCGGCTTCAAGTGCTCAGACCTGCTCCACGTAATGCGTAGGAAATGTCCTTTAAATGAAACTAGATTTATTTTGGAACTTAAATTATTTCTACGCCTTTTACATTATATTTTAGAACATTGCAAAGAGCAATAAAGTTTGGAACATCAGTGCCGTGTGCCACAAGAAAGTCTGCAGATATCTTTAATGTTCCTCTCACACCATCAGGAGCACCTTTTCCATGGTTTTTTCTCTTTGTAGTTCCATGTGATATCTTGCCAATTTGGAAATTCATCTGCGGTTTCTGTTGCTATCATTAAAAATATTTTCTAATTTCAGCACTGCGTTGCATGCCCATCACTGAGAAACTGCAGTTGTTTCACATTTGAAGTAATATTTTGTTTAACTAGTGAAAACACAAGGTTTAAGTTTTGAATAACAGCAATTGGATCATGTTTCTAACTGTCTGAGAGAGTACAAAATAATTTAGTAACCATTTTTTCCTGCACCTTATTATTTGTAATAAACCACTACAGTATGGAGAGTAAGCAGCTCACGAGAGCCACCAAAATGNTTTTTCCTGCACCTTATTATTTGTAATAAACCACTACAGTATGGAGAGTAAGCAGCTCACGAGAGCCACCAAAATGGAACCACTGTACTTCACCTGTAAGTTTGCTGTTGTAATTTTCCGAGAAATCTATGTGTATCAAAGCAATATCCGGTGGTTTTCTTCATGCTAGAAAAGTCCTTATATTCGTGAAATATGCTGTTTATATTACCAATAAAAAGAGGAATTTATACTTCAAATTCTTGTATTAGTTCTTCTGTCGAACTAGTGAATGCTTCCCTAGTGAACTTTCTGTTCAACTTCTTCACACCCTTAATATTTACTTATTTTTTGGACCCTCATATCTGGTAGGTAATTGTATTCTCTTCTTTGAAAGAAAAATATATTTTTTGCTTGTCCTTGCTGTTGGCACACTGCCTTTCAAAGCAAACTTCTTTAATAGCAATGTCACTTCAGAGATTCTGGCAAAGAACGATTGTAATATTATCAGAAATAATATGGGAATCTTATATTAGTTTAAGGTTTTCAAAGTTAAAAATGTTTAGCTTCAACATTTCCACATTTTTGATAAAGCATTTCATAAAAAAAAATTAGATTACTAATTAACTCCGTGGATTTTGGATCAACTCCTTGGTGTAAAACAGTCCATGGAGTTGATTCCATAGAGTTGATGAATTTGAGCTTAGGAAATTCTGGACAGATTAGTTTCGTGGTTAGCTTGATAACGCTGAAAATTAAGAATTTTTTACAGAATTTATNCTTTGAAAGAAAAATATATTTTTTGCTTGTCCTTGCTGTTGGCACACTGCCTTTCAAAGCAAACTTCTTTAATAGTAATATCACTTCAGAGATTCTGGCAAAGAACGATTGTAATATTATCAGAAACAATATGGGAATCTTATATTAGTTTAAGGTTTTCAAAGTTAAAAATGTTTAGCTTCAACATTTCCACATTTTTGATAAAGCATTTCATAAAAAAAATTAGATTACTAATTAACTCCGTGGATTTTGGATCAACTCCTTGGTGTAAAACAGTCCATGGAGTTGATTCCATAGAGTTGATGAATTTGAGGTTAGGAAATTCTGGACAGATTAGTTTCGTGGTTAGCTTGATAACGCTGAAAATTAAGAATTTTTTACAGAATTTATGTTCTTAGTTTATTATGAAAACCATCAAAGTATTACTTTTTACACTTTTTAAAATACCCATATAGTTGATTAGTAATAAATGTACTCACCTAATTAACTGCCTTATAAGCCGTAGGTCTTAGCATACGCTAGAATTAAGTAATAAATATTTTTTTAGAAAATGTAAAATGACTTCCTATTCATTCCATCACGATCAACTGTAGAATAGGCCTGCCCTCTGCAGAGATTTTGGAGCATTAAAGTTTTCCCTTGGAGCTGATGCTGAATCTTGGGTCCCAAATTTGACATATAATTAGAGATATTTCAAACGCTGTATTAATTTTAAAACTACTGAGAATTACTTACTCATACTTGAAAATTTGGTCATTATTAAACATTTTTTTTTTTGTTCTAAGGTGCAAGAGAAAAAAATCACCTTTTCAAGACAATGCGATGTGATAACCGCAAGTTAATATTTTGGGTACTACCAATTTAGTTAAAAAAAAAAATTCATTACATCCTACAATTTTGGATATTGTAGTCCACATGACCTACTTAATAAAAACATACAAATAAGTTATAAAATGCATATTTTAAAAACATTTGATGAAATCATATGCAAAGTGTCCTTTTTAGTGATAGTAACCCGAATATTTATTTTAAAGACGGCAGGATTGGCCAAATATGTAATATAGAGAAAATAAAGTACATTACTAGTAAATGAGAAATGATTTTATATACAATAAACGCACCAAAGTAACACAACACTACTGAATTTGAAAAATGTTTAAACCGCNTGAGAAATGATTTTATATACAATAAACGCACCAAAGTAACACAACACTACTGAATTTGAAAAATGTTTAAACCGCGGACGTAGAATGGGTGAAGTAGTACGTATATTTTTGATAAAAATTTATTTTAATACTTATAAGCAGTTTATAACTTTCCAAATAATAGGTCAACCAATCTATGACTGGTCTGAAGGTTTTATTCCAGTATCACAAATTTTTTAGCCCTTTCTTTAAAGTTTTCTATTAGCGATTTATATTAACACTGACTCCGATAGTATTTTAAGTAAAGTTGCTATCACAATGTTCTCCAACATTCAGTTCAGCAGAGTATTCAGTATACTCCAAAGTGATATTGCGGCATGTATTTCGTGTAAAATGTTTACACAAATATTCATTCAAATATGTATATAATAGTTATGTTATATTTACAGTTTCAAGATTTTTCCGTAACTATGTTATTTTTATTGCAACTATATCCTACCTGCCTGCAGATATGTGTTCAATATGACTTGGGATAATAATTTCGTAACAACTTTTTGAAGTGTTCTTAATGCAAAGTAGTCAGTGGTGTAAGATTGTATTTGCAATTAATTTTGTTACAAGTTGTAAAATGTTTTATCTATTTCTCCATTAAATTTACATATTCGATTTAATTTCTAGTGCCACGTAGGAATATAAAAAAATACATCTAGTTCTTTTGATATTTCGAGCACAGTTCTTTCGGGGCTNGTCCCAAAGCTTCACAAACACGAAAGAATTTTACACTTGAGTCCCGAAAAATTCAGAATATTGCATCATTACATGTTCTTAATGCACAGTAGTCAGTGGTGTAAGATTGTATTTGCAATTAATTTTGTTACAGGTTGTTGTAAAAGGTTTTATCTATTTTTCCATTAAATTTACGTATTCGATTTGATTTCTAGTGCCACGTAGGAATATAAAAAAATACATCTAGTTCTTTTGATATTTCGAGCACAGTTCTTTCGGGGCTNATTTCTAGTGCCACGTAGGAATATAAAAAAATACATCTAGTTCTTTTGATATTTCGAGCACAGTTCTTTCGGGGCTCATAAATAATGATGAAGGTAGACATTTCGTTCACTCGACAATAAGGGATTGGAAAGGGAAAGGGAGTAGGACTTCCTATTATATATATTTTTTTCCTCCCTCGCTCGCCTTCTTTGTTTCAAACGGAGCGTGAATTTTTCCTTCTTCCCGCCTGCCCTATTAAACGGCTGCCCTGGTCGCGATGACTTACAGCCTGACCTTTGCCCCTTGCCTCCAGGGGCTGATAACAGAAGGGGGATTCAATGGCAAAGGGGATTCTCCACACCTGCGACTTCATTTCTATGTAAAATATGATTGCTGCGGGTAAGGCCAAGCGCTTCCTATTAAATTACTTTCCTTTTTCGGGGCTCTTCCTCTCTCTCGCCCTCTCCCCCCCATCCTTGCCGATCCCTGACAAAAGGCACTAAATATCATTTTTATCATGACTCCGATCCTATTTTTAAAGTTATTGTATTAAATCCCAGATGGGATGTTCCGCCCCTACACTTCTCGCTTTCCTCTATAAGGGTGCCTTTCGTTTCCTCCGGTTAATGTTGCCCCGATGAATATTCTTTGTTAGGCGTGACTGATGCTCCCGCCATATTTCCTGCGCTCGCACTTTGTTCTTATTCGGCGCTGAATTAAGTTATTCCGTGGCCGCAGGAAAATTTCTAAGCCCCCCCTATTTTGAAGATTTGTTTCCGCTGCTGATGCGAATTCTGACAGTGATGTATGTAGGGAAAGTAAGATACGAAGTAGTTAATGGCGAGTCGTTGAGTCGTGGTGACTTAATGCAGGGTAATTAATGATTCGCAATCTTGAATTTAATGGAATGCATTCGTAATGGACTCAAGTAGCACGAGTTGTACTGCCATGCACGTTGATACGTGATACAACTCAACATGACTACGAAACGAGCAAGTATTGGTTCGCTCGCAACCTCTAGAGTCTAGAATATCAATTAAACAGTACATTATCTTTTCTCAACTAGCGAATAATGCGCTATAATCAATATGATCCTATCGATATTGACCTTTTTATAAACAAATATACAACGTTAAATATAAAATTAGTAAATTTAGTTACGCTTAAGTGCACACAACAATATTTCTAGGTATTTGTCAATTGTAAATAATTTTTTCTAAATAAAGGAATTTTTCATTTATTGCAAGAACCATTATTATAAGTATATGAACTGGTGTTTTTGCACCATCATAACTGATTCTCAACAAGCCATATATTCAGTAATAATTAAGATGGTTTCTGTTTTGAGGTTTATAAAATATGTAACTATCTTATTTTTTGAAGAAATTGCAATCATTAACGCATTGTTTTTATAATAAGTGGTGAAATTATGGCTCATGTCTTAATATTAAACACGTGTAGAAAATTTATAGGTGTACTAATATTATTGTTAAAAATTACATCCACGNGGCTCATGTCTTAATATTAAACACGTGTAGAAAATTTATAGGTGTACTAATATTATTGTTAAAAATTACATCCACAATTTTTTTGAATCCATTAACATTTGAAAATAATATCGAAAAACTCTATGTTTTTAATTACGTATATTCTGACGTAATCACCAAATGTTTAAAGAGAATCATGATACTTTATTCTAAATTTAACGTATAATGAACAGTGTGACTTAATGAATGTCTGACAGCGAAACTGTTTTATTTTGTTCCTTACACACACCAGCAAAAAGTTGCATAATGATAACGTTTTTGTGCTCTTAAGATCACAGTGTCACTTAAAAGACTCTTTGAGTCTAGTAACTGGATCATAAACAGTGTAAAATTTTTTTTTTGCTTTGGAAGAAGGATTCCGACGTACAGTAAAAATACTTATATTTGGAAGCGAGTACATGAACCTAATTAAATTCCCGTAGACTAGGCTCCACAGTTCTATGCATAACCCAACTTAGGTTATGTTCCCATTGGCTTCTGCCCCATTAAGTAGCCAGGTTTAACCGTGACCATGTAGCACAGGATTTGGTCCTTGTTCNGATTTTTTTGAATCCATTAACATTTGAAAATAATCTCGAAAAACTCTATGTTTTTAATTACGTATATTCTGACGTAATCACCAAATGTTTAAAGAGAATCATGATACTTTATTCTAAATTTAACGTATAATGAACAGTGTGACTTAATGAATGTCTGACAGCGAAACGGTTTTATTTTGTTCCTTACACACACCAGCAAAAAGTTGCATAATGATAACGTTTTTGTGCTCTTAAGATCACAGTGTCACTTAAAAGACTCTTTGAGTCTAGTAACTGGATCATAAACAGTGTAAAATATTTTTTTTGCTTTGGAAGAAGGATTCCGACGTACAGTAAAAATACTTATATTTGGAAGCGAGTACATGACCCTAATTAAATTCCCGTAGACTAGACTCCACAGTTCTATGCATAACCCAACTTAGGTTATGTTCCCATTGGCTTCTGCCCCATTAAGTAGCCAGGTTTAACCCTGACCATGTAGCACAGGATTTGGTCCTTGTTCACTCTCAAAGCTGTCCCGGACGTGTCTTACTAGCATAACTGATCCACTCATGAAAGTAACTATATTCGCGTCATTTAAGGTCAGCTTATCCTCAAACCTGCTTTTACTTTTCCGACTTACATTATTTGTATTAACTATTTTTGGAACAGGGGAAATATTGCAGTTCAAGGGTATTTGTTTACAAGATGAAAAACTGAGATAGCATCAATAAATATAGCCTGATGAACAGTACTCGAAATAAAAAATTGTTTTCCTATTACGTCTTGCGGTTTTGTATTTTCGATCTTTAAATTTTTTACTAATAATAAAATATTTAAAAAAAATACGTATTTAGGAATGTTTACCACATTTCATAGAGATTTGTTCAAATAGTTTTAATTCTTTTTTTTTTTACGCTTACCTATCAAAATAGAGATGAATTTTTTTACACAATGGTTTTACATCAGCATTTTTATGATTGCCTCACTGATTAGTGGAACAAGTTGATTATGCCATTCTGACCCAATGTGCACAATTGTGTACGTTACGCACGTGTAGTAAATTTATGGTCTTTACTGCACACAGCGAAGTTCAATGACCAATGATATTACCTGTCGGTAAATTATTCGCAAAACGTCTTACAGGTCTACGCCATCAATTGTTCGTATAACTGTAGCCGAATATCTCATTGGCTGTGACAACGAAACAAGTGTTGTGTCATAAACTGTTTTTTTTGTTTGCAACGCCTGAAATCGTAAATTAAAGTGGGTCTGAAATGGTTAAAAAAAAAAAAAACATTCCTTTGTATTTGTAAGAAAACGAAATATTTACTGTGATAATCTCTTTTCTACAAACTACTCTGAAAAATATTGAAAAACTATTCGTTATGAGGCTGTGACCGAAAAACGAAATAACATATTTGTATGAAAAGCTGTAATATTCTGTTGCTTTTTTGATGAATTGGTCACGTCTTAACACGTTAAGTCCCCGTGTCCATGAACTAGGACAGATTGCACGTGAAGGGTGTTTATGATCGGCACTGCACGCAACAAGGAATCAGCGGCACGTGTTTTGAGCGTCTTCGTTTTAGAGAATATGATTTGTTGAAATTTCTGCACTTCCCATTTCTGATTGGTTATTGTTTATATCGACAAGCACGCAGCACATTGCTTACTGGTTGCGAGAAGCACGCTACACACAAGTACAGCACTGAAAAAAAAAACGAACGATTGCAACGCTTGGGATAGTAATTTAATTCGCGACTGAAAGTGTCATAATTTTACCAAACAAAGCTAGCAAAATTTATTTCGGAAAAACTGGATTTACAGTACGAAATACCTCACAGCGATATACTATATTATTTCAAAATATGTGGAATTATTCTCTTTCGTGATGCATTTGAAGTACGTCGACTATCATTCATAAAAAACTTCGAAACAATACTATATATTATTTCAACCCTTTAAATACAAATAACGAGTTACGAAATTACAAGAATGCCAAGTAAAACTGAAATTCTGTTCACGAAATACATTTGTAACGCCCTATTATACAAATGTGAAAAACATAAATGTGATCATTTTCTACCAGCATCTTTATAACTAGTAAAACGAACTAGAAACACATATGTATTAAATAACTAAAGTTAGAAACATACGAAACTGGATAACACTGTCTTAAATGGCGTTATGCTATTAGATGTGGTAAAGTATTAGGTCCATTAAAAGTATAAACAACTTTTTGGATATTGTAATATCCTATTGCTTTTATACGTAGTGCTTTCGTAATACGCTATTTCAATAGTTTATTCTTAAGTATATACGTTTTTTTTTGCATGAATTCCAAAAATTTGTATGGTAAATTTTACAAACTTAAATAATTAGATACATATTATTTACGGAAAAATATAATTTTTGCATTTAAATAACCTATATATGTTTTATATATTTTTCCCGTATATTTTCATGTTAAAAAATACTTTACTATAAATCTGTTTAATTGATTCTTTATGACCTAGTATGCCCGCAATAAATAATGTAAACGATGTTTGACTGTTTGCATTAATACTTAAAATAAATTGAGAATTATATCTCAGATTACAGAAAAATTGTACTGAAATGCAGTAACGTAATTTTAAATTGACAAAAACCAAATCCTTTGTGTAAATAATCAAAGGAAAAAGTTAAGCAAAATCTGAGACGTAATAAAATTTGACGCCAGAATCACTGAGTTAGAAATTTACAAGCCAACAAATTATGCTAACATAAATATTTCCGTAAATACTGATACAATTATTTCAAAAAGACATTTCATTTCATGTCGCTGATGTGTTGAATGTATCTCACTCAAATAACACCTAAAAGTAACAGTTTATAACTCGTAGGTTGAGCCCGAAACTATTTAATATTATACTACAGCAATTAACTACATATGCTACTAAATCGATTCGGGAGAAATATTCACGATGTAAGATCATTTTGCTAAACGTATTTTACTGGGTCATTTACTTATTAAAANTACTAATAATAAAATATTTTAAAAAAATACGTATTTAGGAATGTTTACCACATTTCATAGAGATTTGTTCAAATAGTTTTAATTCTTATTTTTTTTTACGCTTACCTATCAAAAAAGAGATGAATTTTTTTACACAATAGTTTTACATCAGCATTTTTATGATTGCCTCACTGATTAGTGGAACAAGTTGATTGTGCCATTCTGACCCAATGTGCACAATTGTGTACGTTACGCACGTGTAGGCAATTTATGGTCTTTACTGCACACAGCGAAGTTCAATGACCAATGATATTACCTGGCGGTAAATTATTCGCAAAACGTCTTACAGGTATACGCCATGAATTGTTCGTATAACTGTAGCCGAATATCTCATTGGCTGTGACAACGAAACAAGTGTTGTGTCATAAACTTTTTTTTTGTTTGCAATGCCTGAAACCCTAATTTAAAGTGGGTCTGAAATGGTAAAAAAAAAAAAAAACCATTCCTTTGTATTTGTAAGAAAACGAAATATTTACTGTGACAATCTCTTTTCTACAAACTACTCTGAAAAATATTGAAAATTAATTCGCGACTGAAAGAGTCATAATTTTACCAAACAAAGCTAGCAAAATTTATTTCGGAAAAACTTGATTTACAGTAAGAAATACCTCACAGCGATATACTATATTATTTCAAAATATGTGGAATTATTCTCTTTCGTGATGCATTTGAAGTACGTCGACTATCATTCATAAAAAACTTCGAAACAATACTATATATTATTTCAACCCTTTACATACAAACAACGAGTAACGAAATTACAAGAATGCCAAGTAAAACTGAAATTCTGTTCACGAGATACATTTGTAACGCCCTATTATACAAATGTGAAAAACATAAATGTGATATTTTTCTACCGGCATCTTTATAACTAGTAAAACGAATAATCACAGGAAAAGTTAAGCAAAACCTAAGACGTAATAAAATTTGACGCCAGAATCACTGAGTTAGAAATTTACAGGCCAACAAATTATGTTAACATAAATATTTCCGTAAATACTGATACAATTATTTCAAAAAGACATTTCGTTTCATGTCGCTGATGTGTTGAATGTATCTCACTCAAATAACACCTAAAAGTAACAGTTTATAACTCGTAGGTTGAGCCCGAAACTATTTAATATTATACTACAGCAATATAACTACATATGCTACTGAATCGATTCGGGAGAAATATTCACGATGTAAGATCATTTTGCTAAACGTATTTTACTGGGTCATTTACTTATTAAAAGCTTGTCCACGTAGCCGCAGGCCGAGTCCAGACGGCGGTTGGCGATGGCAGGGCACACACACATCTCCACACGTCTTCTTGGTCCGATGCACTGATGACAAAAGGCGCCACTCATAGCGTTACATCGTTGCATATGGGGCGCTTTGTACATGTGTTAGGTCCCTTCAACTGACCGCTCTGGAGGTGGTTTCTGCTCGCAACGTGTTTCAGCAGTCACGCCACCTCTCCTGTTTTGGACTTTTATATCTGAATGTGTGACCAGGTAGGCAGTTCAGCTAAGGCCTTGATGCAGATATGAGCAGCGTGTAAACGTACAATTGAGGTGATTTTTACTTCCAGGAGTAAGCCATTGCAATTTCACACATGTCGGACTCAGGGAGTTGTTACATATATTCAAAGAATGTATGTCATGTGTCAGTAAACTAGGTTTATATTTCGTATGCAACTGTACATATGTATATATAGTAACTTTTTGCCTCTACCACTTAAGAACATAACTTCAAAAGTTGTTTTTGATTTCTACGACAGTAATGTCTCATAAACAATCGTTAATCAAAATATTTGATGATATATATATATATATGTATATATATATATATATATTTATAAAGAAGCCATCGTAGCTTATGAAACAGTCACATACTTTTTTATAATAAGTGCACATCAAGACTGTAAGCTATTCTTTTCGTTAGTTAAACGCACACGTATTTTACTCTTGCAAACTTACGCATTAAGAAGTTCTTAACTTTTTGCTTATTTTTAATTTTAGATGTTGCGAAATTAGCTCGAGTTATGATAGCTATTTTGATGCAGTTTGCCTGTTGTGGGATTAATATATACGACATAGTAAAAGAAAATATTTAAATACGTATATGAGAACAGGAAAAATAATAAATAAAAACAAAATTGCATTTTAAGTCGTTTAACTACAAGAGCTTTGTATTTAATTAACACAGGAATAAACTAACGGACAATCCTTGATTGTGGAGGAAATTCGCATAATATGAAATATCCTGCTAAAATGGAATATCCCTTTGTTTCGTAGTGCAATTGGTTTAGCGGTAACAACCTGAACTAATTATACATAGCTTAAGAAATCACCGACACAGGCCTTAAGAGTCTGTGGTAATGTATGACCGTTCGGTGGCANGACCAGGTAGGCAGTTCAGCTAAGGCCTTGCTGCAGATATGAGCAGCGTGTAAACGTACAATTGAGGTGATTTTTACTTCCAGGAGTAAGCCATTGCGATTTCACACATGTCGGATTCAGGGAGTTGTTACATATATTCAAAGAATGTATGTCATGTGTCAGTAAACTAGGTCTATATTTCGTATGCAACTGTGCATATGTATATATAGTAACTTTTTGCCTCTACCACTTAAGAACATAACTTCAAAAGTTGTTTTTGATTTCTACGACAGTAATGTCTCATAAACAATCGTTAATCAAAATATTTGATGATATATATATATATATGTATATATATATATATATATTTATAAAGAAGCCATCGTAGCTTATGAAACAGTCACATACTTTTTTATAATAAGTGCACATCAAGACTGTAAGCTATTCTTTTCGTTAGTTAAACGCACACGTATTTTACTCTTGCAAACTTACGCATTAAGAAGTTCTTAACTTTTTGCTTATTTTTAATTTTAGATGTTGCGAAATTAGCTCGAGTTATGATAGCTATTTTGATGCAGTTTGCCTGTTGTGGGATTAATATATACGACATAGTAAAAGAAAATATTTAAATACGTATATGAGAACAGGAAAAATAATAAATAAAAACAAAATTGCATTTTAAGTCGTTTAACTACAAGAGCTTTGTATTTAATTAACACAGGAATAAACTAACGGACAATCCTTGATTGTGGAGGAAATTCGCATAATATGAAATATCCTGCTAAAATGGAATATCCCTTTGTTTCGTAGTGCAATTGNACAGAAACTCCATTGATATTACTGAAGAATCAATAATACTCCACAGTACCCTAAGTTACTCTAGAATCGTTTAAGAGTTATATATATATACACATATATATATGGATATAGTCTTGGCAAATCACCTATGTAATCCCATTAATACCCTATTGGCGACCAAAATGTTACTGACTTCTTTATATTTGAACTATGAATTACGTTCTGGATTAAAATTAGTGTGTGTATATATATGTATATGTATAAATATACAGTTAAGTATTTGGAATAATTATTCTTCTTGGTTAAGTGGGAAATACAATTTTATCCCAATACATTATTATAATTGAAGGAAATTTACATCCCGCAGTAGAGTAATGAACGCATTATTAACTGCGTCTCACAAGTAATTCTCAAATAAATGTTATTGTATGTAAACCAAATAGCTTGATATCAATCATATAATTATTTGTCTTATAGATTGGGTTTTTTTCTTTCTTGCAGAGATTTTCTGGCAAAAGTGAGGACGAATGTAGAATTGTGCGCATTTGAAAATGAAATATATTTTGCATGGTTAAAGTGTATAAATTTGGTAAATTTTGCTGAAATATTCTTTGTGCTTTTAAAACCATTGTAAAAATACAATTGAACTTTCGTATAATTCCTTCATTGCAACGTTACAAGAGCTGTGTTGGTAATACGTCTAGAAAGATGCGCTTGTTGTAATATGCAGGTTGCTGGTTCGAGTCTCGTTGCCACTAAAACTATTTCTGGTTACACTTCAAGAGCGTCTTTCTTCTTTTAAGTTTTTCCTTACTGTAGTTTTATAGAGTAATATAAAGCGTATTTAAAATACACTTATTAACAGCATAAAGTTAAAATACAACCGTTTAGGATTTCTATACGAAAATTACCATATAAAATATTTTACCAAACAATTTTCTATAAAAATTTACTATAGAGAACAACATGTTTAAGATTGTAAGTAGTCGCTGATATATCGTGATGAATGTTAACTGCATCTTTCATTTTATTGTACTTATAGCATTTCTTGATTATTTTCTCACTATCAACTGTCGTCTGTCTGTAAAGGTATATATCTATTCGATGATGCCAATGGTAATAATTACTTCTGCCCAAGAACTGAACAATTATGTTTCGTCTGCAAACGCTCGTGTTTCGTCTGCGAAAATGTATTTTATACTCAAAGTGAAACAAGAAAATAATGTACGGCATTTTCCAAAGTGGGTTCGCGCAGAGGACTTTTGCGATACAACTCTCTGTTAGATGACTCAGTATATGAAAAAATTTGTTTCGTACCGGAAAATTGATTTATTTTCGATAAAAGTGGTTCATACGTAGAGTCAGAGTCATTCGGACTTAGCCTAAATCACCTTCACTCGTTAATTCGTAACACGTTCTTTAAAGTGAAAATGTATGAAATAAAGTTTTCCCGGCACCACATGAAACCAGTTTTCTGCCAATGGAACATTTATTATTAGCCTCATGGTTCGGAAATGCATGGGCATCATAGCCATTCGTGTAGCTCATCGGTTTGTTGGTCGCCTTGTGAATGACTTACTACCCAAGTTGAAAAAGCATAAAATATATCTTTATATGTCATTTTTTTTGCCCTTAAAACATTTTTGTCAGCATATGTCTTTTTGGTTAACATATCAAATGCGGCCGCTACTTTTCACTAAAATTGTAATTAATTTTTATTTGTAAAATCTTTATCTTTTTTTGTCGTTCGCTTATGTACAAACGATAGCAAAGGAAAGCAATATTGAACGGAAATCTGACCGTTATGATAATAAAATACCGTGTTATTAAATATTATATCTTTAAAGAACAATTCTCCAGCATATTCTTAAATAAAAGCGGTACAAAATAACTTCTTATAAGCGTGACAGTTCAAAGCGTGCATGCCACACATTTGGCGAAGGAATGTGTAGGAAAAGCGCATTTACACTTCACTTTCGAAACTCTAGACGGTAGAAAGTTCTTAAAATTATTACTCACAATGCGTGCCACACGAAAGGAAATCTTATAATAATTGTAAACGTATTTCCTTCAGCGATACGTTAATTTTTTAATACAGTGGAGGACGTTCCTTCAGGTTTTCACTCTTTGCACTGCCAAGATAATATTACGTGACCTGAATTTAACTGAGTTGAATGGAGATTGCCTTAACATTAAGACATGCGCATTGTTTAAATACGCTGGCGAAAAAAAAACTGTGCCAAAAGTTTCTAAAAGGTTTTCTGCAACGTAGAATTACGCCAGCGACACTCAAGTTGAAAATTACTCAAATTACAGGGCATAGTGTATGTTATTCTACGTAGGAAAGAACAACTGATTGTGGTAACTCTGCTTTATATTAGCAGAAAGCCGGCTAGTAATGAACTTTTTACAGTATAGTAAGATTGCCCGTTGTTGTGTGAACCAACAATAATTTTGTTAAGTGAGAATACAGAGACCAACAGAACTGGTTGCTGTACAGCCGTGAATATAGGTGAAGAACTTCTAACTTGTCTCGATTGTCAGTAATAAGTCTGCACCACACTAAAAAGGGTTTTAGGGTTAGACAAATCGTATTTCCGAACACAGAGCATCTGGTTGGTCGCTACTGCGACAAGTAGCGGGCTGGCCACCGAGTTACGCAGGATGTTCGCGGGTGCTGGGAACTCGGCATAATGAACTCGAGCTAGGAATAGAGATAGGGACAGACAAATAATCCAGTTAAATGGTAGAGTTCACGCCCGGTCAGTGGCGAACGGGCGAGAAGTATCCAAAGTTAACGGTTGCGTTGGTAACGGAAAATAAAAAAAAAATGAAATGAAAGAACAGTAACAAAATCAGATCGTGCGCCACCGCGGTGACCAACATCCGAAACAACTATTCGCACCGAAATTAAATTATTCCGTGATATAAATTCGTTCTCGCCGGAGACGGTTTGTAGAGAGGTGTGGTGGCCCCTGCGGTTCGGAAAAATAGGTGACTACAGGGGATGCTAGGGTTTGGAGCTGTGTCCGGGTGTGCGTGTGTTTGTGTGTGTGTGTGTTTGTGTGTGTGTGTGTGTGGTTAGTCCCTTGCGGCAGGTCGTCAGTTGTCACAGTAAATAACAAACAAGGTTAAATGGGGTGAGCGCTGGAAACTGGCAAAGGGGTGCGAGGGGGTGAGACACAGGTGGAGAGGTGGGTCCCGTCACGGGGTCACGAATTAACCCTCTCCCTCCTCCAACCCTTAAATCTCACCCCCCATCCTAAACCCCACCCCCCTTAGCACCAGAATTCTAGCATAGAGCGGGGGGGGAAAGGAGCTGTCACAAGTCATCCTGATGTAGGTGGGAAGGTCAACTCATCTCGAAGGTGATGCGTGGTAATTACAGCTTCCGGTCATGGTAATTTCAGACGTCCAGTCAAATCTGTTCATCTTAATTATATAAAACCCGCGCAAGGTCGGTTTTATTGACGTGTGGGTCTGAGGACGAGATTTCGGTATCAAATTTTGCTTACACTCCCGTCTGTTGATTTTGAATTGAACTATGATGAATCAAGAAAGCCACACAAATGGGGAATTGTGGATTCGAGGAAAACGGTTTTTCATTTTGCTTGTTGCAAACATGAGGAAACAGTCTTTCAGGGTAATGAAGTTGTTTTGTAGTTGTTAAAAACCATACCTTTTGAAAGAAAATGGCAAATTTTGAGTATTAGCATTAGTAAAAAGTGATATTGTGGATTAAACATTTAATGGGAAAATATTTGTTTTTCTTTCATCAGTATAATAAATTATACCACGCTTGTTTGTACGTAACGTCATAAATAAATTATATGAAATAATTTGTTGCTTTTGAGGAATTAAAAAAATGCGTAAGATAAAATTTTAAATTTTCAAACTATAAACCTTTACCTCCAACAGTAAACTGCTGCATTTCTACACCTTTTACCAAATTGACTATTGGATTACTGATTCGACATTGCTATTCGAATAACCCTGTAATATGAACCTCACAGACCAAAAAAAATATTCTGTCCCTCTTTTGTTCAAGAGCACAAAAATGTGCTTTAAAATGCGTCATCCATAATCGCCCTAGACAGCTTACGTGTGGAAAATTTAATTTGATTTCTTTTCGGAGTAAAACATTTTCTTTCGTTTTGCTTACCCTGAAAAGTCACGTTTAACTTTAAATTTTTCCGGGAAATATTACTTCGTTCGGTTATTCGTTTGGTTTCGTATGCAGTGTTTTTGACGTTAACAAATTAACTGCACAATAAACACCAACAGTGTAACGCCTCAGAACAGCACAAGACTTTCGGTAAAGAAGGCGGCATGTTGTACTGTGGCTAGTAAAGCGTAAACAAAATGACCTGCAATTTATAGCCTGAAGATGCATTTACAAAAGTCAGTTATTCCGTACTGTACGTATTCCGGTTTCAAATCCAGTGATTTTGGGAACACGCGCACCTAGGTTTACGTGCCTTATTCGGATGTTGTCCCCGTTGGTGCCAACATAACCAAGAACAATTTTTTCCGGAAATTTTAACAAGTAAATTAGTTAACCTCCCTTAATCAAATCATCTGAAGCAAAATTTTTATATTAATTGCAACTAAACCATTTTTTTTATTAGAAAGGAACTTAAACACAAAGTTTCTTTACAAAAGAACACAGATTATACACACACAGAACATTCGGGATTGTGACATGGAACATCTTCAATCGAAGAGACGTTTTAGCGTCTTCGACCACCAAAACCGTCGAAATAAAAATTAATTCACTTTTTGTTACGTAATTTAGGTTTTAAATTCTTATTATTGGTTTTATTTTAATTTTACATTAAACTGATTTTGGCCGACACATTGGTGTTTAGGGTCGTAAAAAGCTCTCATGGCAATATGGATGAAATTGGTTAGAACAATCTTATCTTTATAAGTACCTCAAAACAATTACTGTAAAATATATTGTAATCTTAAGTGATTCAGTGAAATATTGTTTTGTGCAACATAAGAATGTTCTGTTTATTTTCGTAGATATAAAATTACGTAGTTGTTATCAGCTGAGTACTTTGTCATAATTAATCTCTACACGGATTTTACGGACGTGCTGGTATTATTGCTGTGGTTTGGAACAATGAAGAAATGCGACAATCTCCACTCAGTCAGGCTTCGTACGGGGATGCCAAATAGTAGCAATGTGGCAAATTATCAACCTGTCATGTAGAAGAGAAATCACCGCTATTCATGCCCCAGCAAGGATGCTTGATGCCTTGAAGCCTGCCCATAATGGAGGTATAAATGGTTTTTAATAATCGTTTAGTATAGCTAGCGAACCAACTTTGGCTGAAATTGGTCGTACGGATCCCGAGATATAAAGCCTTTGATGAAACGTGGAAGGCAGCCATTTTGAAAATGCACAATGCCTCTTTAAATTTTTCTTTGTCATTTAAAAGTAAATCCGCCCCGATAAAGGCCTAAATTCATTCTCCTGCTGGTATTCAAAATAATATTAAAGGAACACTACAGTCCAGCAACAGCAATTGTCCTGATAAAAAAGGTATTATAATTATTTGAAGTGCCACGTGCAATTAGGGAAAAGTCATCTCAAATTTACAGTAGCTGATGACGAGCCAATAGTGAACGTTGTACAGCAATCGTGTGCGGTATCTGTGGACTAGTCGGACAGTGGTGATTCGTAATATGAAAACTAACAGAAACATAAATCCTGTACCGTTAAATATAGATGACTCAATAATTACGCTTATCCTGAATGCCAGTAAATGTTTGCAGACCTCAGAGTGTTAAAAGTGCACTGAGTTTCATGCAACTGTTCGTAGGGCGGCAAAATGCATTAGGAGGAGAGACAGACACACACCAGCGGCTTGTGGTGAACTGTTGCAATGCAATCCGGGTTTTTCTCTGTGCTATACCTAGTCGATTGCTAGATTACACATCGGTCACTTAAACGTAGTGGCGCAGTTGACGACACAGCGACTGTTTAACGGGCGCTGTCGCCGCTCTCTCGTGAGTGGCCGCAGTACAGTCAGTTTCTCCCGGGCCCCACTTTGGCAACTGGATCCCTTTGCACCTTTTTTGCAAGGGAAGTAAGCTATTGAAAACGTGAAGATTAGATGCCAGGCTGCAATGAGGTAGGTCATGCGCTTGTATGGGTCATACTCAGCGCTCCCATGCTTCTGCAGCTAGGACATGAAGAATGCACCCGTGCAGACGACACACTTAAGGACACACTCTGCACAGGAGACTTCTACTCGTTTGGCTTCCTCAGACCATTCGAGTCGAGTTTTTATAGGGGAAATGAAATATTTTGTTATTGAAACCAAATTATGTTGTTGTTGTTCTTACTTGGTGTCTACAAACTAAGATTTGGTTTAACAAATAAAGATTAGTTTGCCTCTACCAACGTTAAAAAGGTTCCGTTAATAAGGAAGAAAAAGTAAGGATCTCGGCTGAGATTCAAACCTAGATAGCTTGCGACCGAACGCTACGCCTTAGTAATTTCACCTCGAAACAACCTCGACAAAGTCAGCGTCTTTTTAAATTGATACTTTATAAATACCTTACAACATGGGCAAATACGTATTTTCAGTTGTTGTTATGATATCTACAATATATGTCTAGTGCTGCCATCTACGTCTGTCGTTAGAAGTTGAGATTTTTTAAAAATGAAATCAGTCGTTGCTCTGTCTTTGTACGATACGTTGTTTTATTTTAGGTTATGGGCCGTTCGCTCTAAAAAACAAAAGTTTCGCGATTTTGTTGCTTTAAGAAGTATTTTGCAGTTACGTTTAGCAAGTGTTAAAAGCAGAATACAAAAAGTGCGCGATTGAACTGTAACGTGACGGATTGTTGTATTTATCGTACTGAACAAGTTTAGTGCATCAGATTTAAAATGTCAACGAACTATCTTGTTAACGTTCCCAAGTTAAAGGGACGTGATAATTACAACGAATGGTGTTTCGCGGCGGAGAATTTCTTAATACTCGAAGGCACGAAACATTGTGTGAAGCCAGATGTCGGTACAGAAATAAATTCTGCAGATGACGAAAGAACCAAAGCGAAGTTGATTATGACGATCGACCCGTCTTTATACGTTCACGTAAAAAATGTTATATCTTCGAAAGAATTGTGGGCAAAGTTGAAACAATTATTCGATGATAGCGGTTTTTCACGAAGAATAAGTTTGCTACGGAATTTGATTTCGATTCGCCGAGAGAGTTGCAGTTCGATGACGTCGTATGTGACGCAGATTATCGATACAGCACAGAAACTCAGCGGAACAGGATTTGAAATTAATGATCAGTGGACAGGATCGTTACTATTAGCAGGATTGCCTGATCGTTTTTCCCCTATGATCATGGCAATTGAGCATTCAGGCATTCAAATGACGGCAGATTCTATCAAAACAAAGCTGTTGGATATGGATTTGGCAAGTCATGATGATGAGTGTGAAGTTAGCGGCGCTTTTGCGGCTCGTTCTAGGTTCAAGGGAAAGCAGAATAATTGGTCTATGGCCGGAAAGAATGATGTTGGCAACACTCAACCTTCAAAGTCAAAGTCAAATGTCAAACAGATAAAATGTTATCGATGTAAACAAACCGGCCATTATAAAAACCAGTGCACAAATAATGAAAATACCTCGTCAATGCAGAAAAATAGTACTCGAATGCAGTCAAATGCTTTTAGTGCAGTATTCCTGAGTGGAAGTTTCAACAAAGACGAGTGGTATATCGACTCAGGCGCAAGTGTACACTTAACAGCTAATCAAAGTTGGGTTATGAATGCAAAGTATGAACAAAAGGAAATTGTTGTTGCAAACAGTCAGAGTGTACCAGTAATTTGTTCCGGCGATGTTAAAATCACAACTACGACCGACAGTCACGAGTATGACATCGTAGTGGAGAACGTGTTTTGTGTACCGAGTTTGACAACGAACTTATTATCTGTTAGCCAGTTAATTGAAAAAGGCAACAGTGTATCTTTCAAGGAAGACGGTTGCTCAGTTTACAACCAGAATAATGAGTTGGTTGCTGAGGCAGTGTTGGTCAACGGAGTGTACAAAGTTAATTTGTTACAACCAGAATGTTTGGCAGCTTCAGTTGTGTCAGGAACAACTTGGCATCGCAGATTGGGACACGTTAATAAAGATTATTTAAATAAAATGAAGAATGCTGTGCAGGGTATGTCCCTTGATGAGAAGGTAGAAATAAGCAAGTCCTCATGTACTACATGTTGTGAAGGGAAACAGTGCCGGTTACCATTTAGGAGCACTGGCCAGCGCAGCAGTAATCTACTAGATATTGTGCATACAGACATCTGTGGACCTATGGAGAATGTGTCCATAGGCGGCTCGAGATACTTCTTGTTGTTTGTTGACGATTATAGTCGGATGACTTTTGTTTATTTTCTGAAACACAAGAATGAGGCTTTGAAGTATTTCAAAATTTTCAAAGCTCAAGTGGAAAATCAAACAAAGAGGACAATCAAAGTATTAAGAAGTGACAACGGGCTCGAGTACTGCAACAAAGAATTTCAAGATTACCTGAATAGTGCCGGCATGATTCATCAGAAGAGCAATCCATACACTCCAGAACAGAATGGACTGTGCGAACGATTTAATCGTACAGTAGTAGAAAAGGCAAGGTGTCTACTTTTTGATGCCAATTTAGGCAAAGAATTCTGGGGTGAAGCCACCAATACGGCAGTGTATCTGCAGAATAGAATTGTGGCAGCGACGTTGAATAATAGAACTCCGTATGAGTTGTGGACTGGCTCCAAACCAGATATTAGTCATATTAGAATTTTTGGTAGCACTGTGATGGTCCATGTACCTAAAGAAAAGCGCAAGAAGTGGGACAAGAAGGCAACTAAATGCATTCTCATAGGATATCCAGATAATGTAAAGGGATATCGGGTCTATGATCCAGAAACCAGGAAAGTATCAACCAGTAGGGACGTGATCATCATCGAGAAGGAATCAAAATCTGAAAATCTCATCGAGGTGCAAGCTGATCAGAATTTTCAGAATGTTGATTCAGTGGGGGATCGTAAGGAACCTGCTGATGATGAACAACAAGAACCTGAGTCTATACAAAATAACTCTGAAAGTTCTATAGACAGTTTCCGATATGATGATGAGTCATATGTTCCCAGTGAATATGAAGATGCAGATAGCACACTGAAGGACGAAGAGCAGGAAAGCCAAAAGTGCCTACCCAAGCGGGTAAGGAAGGTTCCTGACAGATATGGGTTCTCTAATCTGTGTGTTGACGGTCAAACATATGATGATGCGGCTGGTCTGTCTCTGCACGACGCTTTAAGTGGGCCTGAAAAGGAGCAGTGGGAGGCGGCTATGAGAGAAGAGTTACAATGTTTCAAAGACAATGATGCGTGGGAGTTGAGTGATGCTCCAGAAGACGGTAGAGTTGTACAGTGCAAGTGGGTGCTTCGTAAAAAGTATGATAGTGAAAATAAAGTCCGTTTTCGTGCGCGTTTAGTGGCAAAAGGTTTTACGCAAGTTGAAGGTGTGGACTTTACAGAAACTTTTTCTCCGGTAGTGAGACATACAACGTTGAGATTACTTTTTGCATTGTCAGTACAACTAGGATTTAAAACTACGCATCTAGATGTTACAACTGCTTTTTTGAATGGTACTCTTGAAGAAACTATTTATATGCAGATACCAAAAGGTTTTTCAGAAAAAACAGAAAATGGCCAAGTGCTTAAATTAAAAAAGGCTATTTATGGGCTGAAACAGTCTTCAAGAGCTTGGTACAAAAAAGTAGATGAATGTTTGTTAAACATGGGTTATAATAAGTCTAAAATAGAACCATGTTTGTATACAAAAATGAAAAATCAGTTGAAAACTGTAGTCACATTATTTGTCGATGACTTTTTTATTTTCTCAAATGATATTAATGAGACTAATCATTTGAAGCATGTCCTACCAAATCAATTCAAAATAAAAGATTTAGGAGAAATAAAAAAATGTCTAGGTGTAAATGTTACTGTTGATAAATCTCAGCAAACAATAACATTAAGTCAAAGAGATTATATTGATCAGCTGCTGTATAAATTTAATATGAGGCAATGTAAACCAGTTCGAACTCCAATGGAGACTAAGTTGAATGTATCTAACAGTGAGCTTTGTGTAGGTAATTTTCCTTATCAACAGATAATTGGATGTCTTATGTATTTAACGGTTTTGACCAGACCGGATATAGCATATACAGTTGGGTATTTAAGCCAATTCAATAATTGTTATTCTAAAGAACATTGTGCATATGTTAAGCGGTTATTGAGGTATTTAAAATGTACTAGAGATTTTGGTTTAAAGTATTCTGCTAATGGTAGTTCAATATTAGAAGGATTCGCTGATGCTGATTGGGCAGGAAATGTTATTGACAGGAGGTCATATACTGGAATTTGTTTTACTTTATCTGGTTGTGTAATATCTTGGGAAACAAAGAAACAGAAAACAGTTGCTTTGTCAAGTAGTGAGGCCGAGTACATGGCGATAACAGAAGCTTGTAAAGAGGCTGTTTATTTAAGAAATTTGCAATGTGAAATTACACAAAATATGTATACTATTGATCTGTTCAATGACAATCAGAGTGCACTAAAGTTAACTATAAATCCAGTTTTTCATAAGAGAACCAAACACAATGACATAAAATATCATTTCTGTAGAGAATGTGTGGCAAATAATGTTGTAAATGTTAAGTATTTGCCTACGGCTGAAATGCCTGCTGATTTGTTCACCAAAAATTTATGTTCTGTTAAACATTATAATATTTGAGATAAATTGGGTGTGCAAATTGTTTAATATAAGCGTATATACTGTTAGATATAGTGGGGGTGTTGTTATGATATCTATAATATATGTCTAGTGCTGCCATCTACGTCTGTCGTTAGCAGTTAAGATTTTTNTCTACGTCTGTCGTTAGAAGTTAAGATTTTTTTAAAATAAAATCAGTCGTTGCTCTGTCTTTGTACGATACGTTGTTTTATTTTATCAGTTTTACACCCCTAATGTAAGTTTACTGTTCAATTTATTCATACCATTATTAAGCATCAAATGGTGAACTTACACACACTGCTACTTTCCTAATTGTAACAAATAAAATGAAAACACTCGAGCAGTATTTTAGAACGGTGGCAATCAAATGAGATGCATGAAAATATTTTGTTGACAGTGTAGTTTTATTTTGGCCCAACAGAGAAGTTTTGTTTATTTAATAGTGTAGACCGACTTAACGGCTGAATCACACGGAAGTTTTAATAATCAGCTCAATGCGTTAATTTAGCGGTGTTGTGATGTTTAAGTTCTGTTCGCGCTGTAGTATAATCACAATAACATAAAAGCTACGCAAAGTCAAATATTCAACGCGATAAGATGACCCAACTTGAACAAATCTTATAAATAAAGAAGTGTTAACCAATAAGATTCAATATTTCCTTCGGTTTTCTGTAGACTATTAATTTGTATTCTACTGACTTTTGTCTGGAATGTATTTTGTGTTATGACACCATTCCCGGAGACGCTGAATTTATAATACCGTTTCTGTGTTATTGAATGATAAAAATACTAACTTTTGAACAGCTGTGTAATAACAGCACTTGGCATTCAATCCGTGTAATTTGGAGTTGATTTAGGAAAGAGCTGAGGGCATTTTTGGCACATAAATGCAATGTTTTAAATATTATAATGACAGCTCGTATATATGATTAATTTCAAAAATACACATGTCTATACACCATCTATTAATATTTTTTTCAGATAACGGGCACAGCATAATTGTTAGCTTTGAATTACAACCGATTAAAGGCGAGACATTTTTTAAAATATATAATGGTGAACACAGTACATAGTAAACGTAAAGATAACGCAGTGACCCTCACGTTAACGTGAATCAGCCGTAAGTGCTGGCTCTCCAGTGACACCTTCAGTTTACTTCCGAAATTCTCTGAAGGGATAGAGAAGTAGACGGTGAATCACGACGCGCCTACACAACTACACAGTTGTCGCTATTGAAGAATGACCGGCAGAGTAAGGTCGAATGCGACGCCATGCCACCCACATTCCACGTATCACGGGCAAATCCCGCGATATCCTGCCAAGTTTTCCCTTACTTAATAGTATATCATTTCTCGGTGTCTCTTTAATGTTCGTATCTTTCGCCGTATTGGACACATTGAATTTATAATGTGTGTAGTAAAATATATTTCACGATATAAAAAATCGATGTCAGAAAATAAAATGCAAAAATATGTTTTTACATTTAACAATAAGCCAAAACTACAAGACTTTACTCCGTGTTTTTTTAGTAGAAATATTGATGGAGTGGAGATATTTAGGCGGCTCTTAACATCAAGGTCTTGAGAGCTGATGAGGGTGGAGTAGGTGGAGTATGGAGCAGCGCCGGAATGATGGGGGTGGGGAAACGGGAGATCCCCGATGAAATCTGCCAACTGGTGGCATCGTCCGGCACGATTCCTGCATGCAACATGCAAAAATCCGAGAGCGACTTGCCGGGAAACGAGCCCTGTTGGCCTTTGTGTAAGGCGAGAAGTCAAACCACTGCACCACCGCGGCCCCACGTATTGACGTATCTGTGGATTTGTACTGTATGAATAATTTCACTCCGTCATATTCTTTTGCGTTTGAACTCCATAAACTTTAAAAACTGTCTTTTAATTATGTGTCATTTGAGGTTAGAGAATTTCGTCAAGATTTTGGAACAAACATTATCTGGAGACAACTGTTTATACAATGGCTCGTACGCCTTAATGAAAGACTTATATTTTTTTTTTTTNAACAAACATTATCTGGAGACAACTGTTTATACAATGGCTCGTACGCCTTAATGAAAGACTTATATTTTTTTTTTTTCTCAAAACCATCTAGTGCGTGGGAAGACAACTGTTGCAATATGATTACACCGAAATAATTTATTCCGTACTCGATATTTTTTTTCGCGCAGGATGATTTCAAGAAATCAACGGTCCCCTTTTAATTATGCAACAAATTGTGAATTTTAAATTTGCTGTTTTTCTTGAAACAGCCCTACTTGTAAAGCCTTCTTGCAGCTATTCAATTTACCTTTAAGGCCACGAGTGTGTTCAAAATTATTTCAGCACTATTGCAATCAATTGATTTCTAAAGAAACAAATTCACTTGAAACTCATAAGCCTACTATACTCAGCACGTAAGTGAATTTGATGTTTTTTTTAGATATTCAAATGTTTTGATGATATGATAATGTGTAAATAAAATGCTGAAGGAAAATATATTTTCCATCCCTATTGGTTGGTAACTGGCACCTGAATTACTGAGATAAAATGCAAGCCTATTANGAAGGAAAATATATTTTCCATCCCTATTGGTTGGTAACTGGCACCTGAATTACTGAGATAAAATGCAAGCCTATTACATTACTTTTGGTAGAAATACATTCCAAAATGGCGAAAGATTGACGCATTAACTTAGAGAATTTAAGGTTCCCTGTAGGTACGTTGGCACACAAATTATGGGTTTAAACGGTTTAATGATACCAGAAATAAGGTACTATAAGATTATCACGGTCACTCTGAAAATACGAGAATCATGTGTACAAATTTTACGTCGCTCTTCACAGCACAGTTATCATGCATAATATTACCGACACGTTTCCTAAAGGTGACTTCTTTCAGCACAGCACGCGAATGGCTATTAATGTGTTTAGTGCACACAGAAAATACCGCCAGAATCTCAATTTGGGTTACATATGTTTGAATTGTGCCAGATGTACACTAAAGGAATTTTACCGATGTAACAATTTTGAAAATATGTAAATTCAACATTTATAGTTCGTGAATTTATGCTGCCTGTACAAGAACTGTAGATATTTTGAGTTTTGGGGGATCGTAGAAGTTGCATAATACATATAACATTAAAAAACTGGTGGTTCTATCCTACAAAACCTGGTGGTTCTATCTTATAAAAACTGGTGGTTATATCCTATATAAACTGGTGGTTATATCATATAAAACCTGGTGGTTTTATCCTTTAAAAACTGGCGCTTCTATCCTATAAAAACTGGTGGTACTATCGTATAAAATGTTTGACAATAGAGGCTGCGAATTANAAAAACTGGCGCTTCTATCCTATAAAAACTGGTGGTACTATCGTATAAAATGTTTGACAATAGAGGCTGCGAATTAGTGTATAAATGCTCGCCTATATGGCTGCCAACATAAAATGTTGGTTAAAATTTATATAATGATTTGATCGAAACGGTATTCTGACCAGAAATATAAATATGGCTACCATTTTGGAAAAGCGTCTGATAAATTGAAAAAACCCTAATCCACTTATTGAGTTATCTAACTTTGCGTTACTTGTATAACATATTTAGCCGGAATCTTGTGAGTTATTTCTAAGATAGCATGCAAAAATTTTATTTTTTTAAATGGCGCTGTCTTCCAAAGTGGTAAACTAATATGGATATATATGTTTCTGAATTTAACGTTGCCATTGACAATTATACACACAAATATTGTTTTACATTGGCAGAATGGTAACCAATATATGGCAGACAAAACTAAAAATTTAGTTCACCGCTATTTTGAAAGTAATTTTTATGCGAAATTATAAAACAAATTTAACATTATAAATAAGTAGTTTAATGAAACATTAGAGCGGAACCTTTCAGTTATTTTAAGATAAAATATGACGATAGCGTCAGAATTTGTAGTTGTTGCAAGTTTTTCGTCGCTTGCACATTATCTAGATGCTGAATAATTTCTGGAATATATAAAACACTGTCGCGTTTGGGATACACCTTCAAGCACATTTACCTCCCGTGTAAGGTACGGAAAACCGCATATCTTTAATATATGATTCATAAATTACCCTATTTCGGAAATAATATGCGCTATTTTATTTTCGTGTATTGTCTATTTTCAATATTTATGCAAATTCACGAACATGTCCTGCGATTTCATACGCAGTGCCCTGTTCAAATGTATGCTTTATTTTTTTGGGGGTTTTGTAGGATTATAAGGTGGCATGTCAGGTACTTTTTAAATTTTCTTATTAATAATGGGTGGCCNGCAAATTCACGAACATGTCCTGCGATTTCATACGCAGTGCCCTGTTCAAATGTATGCTTTTTTTTTGGGGGTTTTGTAGGATTATAAGGTGGCATGTCAGGTACTTTTTAAATTTTCTTATTAATAATGGGTGGCCAGACTAGGACTTTAATTTCTCTTTATCACGCTTTTGTCAGGAAATGGTTAGTGTCTCAACGTTTGTGTGCAAAATTTTGAAGAATACGTTATTTAGTCACAAAAATTGTTTTATAACTTATTAATTTACCTACACCAGACAGGCAATTTTCACAAAACACAACCTTACCATTGCATACTTTCTCCATTATATTACATGAATGTTCTTGTTACACAGATTTTTAGCTTTGCTGCGATATTTTGACTGTAAGAAGTTTTAATTTTCCAAAACCTGAGTTCATATTTTTTTTATAGTCTTGTTCATTAAATTATTTTTGACAGTCACTGTTCCCTCAATTGCCTTGCATCTTGCACTTAACATTGAACGAAGCATGTTTTCTTTAGGCAAGTAACTTTTCTTCGAAGTATTCTTTACAAACATTTCCAAAAAAAAGTATTCTAAAAAAATTACTTTGTTAGTTTAATAACTGTTTTGTTATGACTGCTTTTATAATCAAATATTAAGTAACTTTTATTCTTAAAATCACAGTAAAACGTAAGTGCAGGCTACAATTTATTCTGAATCATTGTTGTAAGAGATAGCAGTGAATTAATTTGGTTAAAAAATGACAGGAATTAAAATGAGGAAATAAAAGGTTTTTTTTCGTAAACTTCCAAATTTTTTGAATAGCATTATAAAATCAAAGTTTACTACTTGTGCAGTCATTTACCTGAATACCTTATAAATTATATAGAGAGAAAGTATAAGATAAACTTTACAGCTCTTTAATTCCTTAATCATCAGACATATATTTATTTTGTTCGTTTCTATACATGCTATTTTCATTAAAATTACTTTATTTAGTGAAGTAGGAAATATGAAAANCCTTATAAATTATATAGCGAGAAAGTATAAGATAAAAACGCTTTACAGCTCTTTAATTCCTTAATCATCAGACGTATATTTATTTTGTTCGTTTCTATACATGCTATTTTCATTAAAATTACTTTATTTAGTGAAGTAGGAAATATGAAAAGAATGATTACCACAAAAATAAAAAGAAGCCTTTAAAGGGCGTGAAATTCAGACAGGCTTCATTTGGATTATTGGGAGGGGAAGAACGAAATTAGTGTAAATAAGTCCGATAATTATCTTTCTGTGTTTTTAGACGATCCATCTCCTCCCCTACCTGGCCCGCTGAAAGGAAATAAAATAACGCTGGAAGAACTTCCCCATTGCAGTTCACTCCAACGTGGAAAAATCCAATTAAATCGTTTTAATTAGATGCTAGACGGAGAGGTGGCCCATACCTGCAGGCGTGGTCGTTGAACGAGATGTTGCAAGCGGTGCGGGGTTTTTTGGGTTAAGGGTTGAATGTAGAGGGGATGAGGGGGGGAGACGTGGGCTGTTCGTTCGCGCGTCCCGCACTTGTTCCGTGTTCGACGACTGTTTGTTACTTTTTGATTGCTTCGTGTCTGATGGGGGGACGATATGGCCCTGGCAGTGTGAAGTAGCCCTACTGTTGGGGGAAAGGGGAGGGAGTAAAAACTGTAAAATGCGGCACATTTCTGGCGCCGCTAGTAGAGGGTAAAATGGGACGTGGTACCAGTGTTGTGGAAAACCGGGCTGGTACTCCAACATGCTCCTGAAGTTTTTTTTCTTTCGCCCCTCCCACCCCTTTCAGCTCCTTATTCCTACCCAATACTACCGAACACCTCCCACAGTTTACTGCAGGCGTTGTAAACCCCCCTGCCCCCTCTCATTCCTGGCTGCTTAACTCGGTCAGGAAAATTGTCTAGGGGGAAGGGTAGTTGGCGAGGGTCACTTTACGGCATCGCCGACCTCGCGAAGAGGCTCAAGAAAGGAAAACCTTTCATTACTTACTATGGCTTGCTCGGAGTTAATTGAGTGCTTCTCAGGGATAAGTTTCTCGTTTCTGCCTATTATGTGTCGTTCTAAAACACCACAGTAAATGTACGTCACGAACAAGTTAGTAGTACTCATGTGATATTCGAGTGAAATTGTGAAATTCATCCGAAAATTTAACACTTTTAACATTCGGCAAAGTTAAGCAACTTAGTTATCGCTTTCAGCAGGCTTCATGCGAAACTGCTATACGTTTATGTAAATAGCTGAACATTTCATGGCCACAGCAAGCACTTTGCTTTCGTCTCGTTTTTTTGTTCACCTGTCCGCACAGAGCTATTCAGATGCACCAACGAAACGTTTTATAATGGCTGACTTTCTACGACGTTGCCATCTTCACGTACAATAATTCTTAAAAAATTTTCGAGTTCATGCTCTTATTTAATAATCGAAAGGTGTTTGTCATCACTAGGATATTTTTAAAGGAAATGTATTTTATTTTTTTTTGCTTAAAAGAGAAACAAAAATATAAATGTAATTTATTGAGACTTTGGAGGATAGAAAAATCACCAAAATGATTCTCCAAACGTCATAGGGCATCGTGTTTAAATTTTCATATCATCTTCCTACGTCACCTACTAATGCTCAAGTAATAACAAAATCCTACCGATGCAAGTGCTAGAAATTTTGAACATCAAACTTTCAATAAGACGTTAAAAAAAGTAGACCACGGTTTACAGATTCACCCGTCAACCTTACTGTGGATATGCTGAATGCAGTTACAGGTACAACGATTACAAATGTTCATTTGGCAATAGGTCAACCAACGGCGAATCATCTATAATATCAAGAAAGCCCGTGTACGTGGAGGACAGGATGTATTTCGCAAGTATTTAGCAAATAAGCACTCAATGATGGAATGTTTAATTAATTTAAGTTACATAATAATCGTTGTGAATTGACATTTCGTACGTGCTAACTGGAGGAAAACGAAATATCCAAAAAGTCAGCAACTTAGAACAGCTCAGTCCATTGCCTATCACCATAAACCGCTGTTAAACATGTGAAGTTGTTTTGATAAAGAAATTGCCTGGAATTAACTCTTTTCAGTGATTATATTTTCACGGCGAAATTTGTCCATTCATTATTTCCGGGTACCTAATGTAATAAGTATAAATTGATGGTGTTGGTTCTTTCATGGCATACTGAGTTAAGTATTCACAAATAGCATTCCGGCCTTAATAACAATGTTATTGTAAGCCTCCCCATGGTTGTCATAACAGCATCAATGGAACATTTTTTGTTATCAGTTGTTAGTAAATAATATATTTCTATTAATTTTTGTAATACTTTTACCCATAAAGAAGCAAATCCAAAAATTTTCCCTATTTCCAATTTTCTGATTTGTTAGTGACGAGCGAAAACTATGGAATTGTTTAAGAAAACACGTTGTAAATATGGACACTTTAACAAATAGTCCTTTGAAAAAAAACTTGCAAAAACGATTTTTTTTAATTAATAAAAATTCAACAGCAATTTAACAATGTTCCGTAAACAAACGAAATATCACGCGAAGTGATAAAATAAATGGCACGTGGTATTTCAAGAAATTTTTGGAAATTGTCCATAGTTCTCTTACCAAGCATATTATTAATAAATAAGTAAACACCATAAAACTTACTGATTCAATTCAAGAAAACTATAATTCTAAACCTCCTAAACACACATCATTTCTGCAAATGGTGAACTCTTTGTTTGGCTCATTCTCTAGACCCCAGGGCCTACAATAAAAATTATTAAAAAAAAAATCAGTCTTAATAAATACGCTTGGTGTGACAGCAAAAAAAAAAACGAGAACAGTATTACTTGCATAAGTATACATAAGGCTGTGAAGTCTAGCCTAATGATTATTTAATTCGCTGACTCTTTAGGTGTTCGTGCGTGAAGAAATTGGAAACGCACATATTGACGAACTGCTTCGGCATATGGCTGCACCAAAATCACATCAGGGAATCAAAGCATTCCGAAATGTAGTAGTCGGTATCGTTTCGAGGTCATCTCGCATGCAAGTGTACAAAGTTTGCAAGGTGTCCAATTACTAAAAATACTTATGCTAAGACCATGTGGCTTGGAATTACAGCGGATCTGTCGGAGGGAGAAATGCTATGTTGGAAAAACTTTCCGTGTTACTTCGGAAAAGTTGTGGTAAAATACACACAGACACCTTTTCTAAAATTACGGACACTGCGATTTCCAAGTAAAAATCTTTCGTAAACCTTACGAAAAACTTCCTGTGAATTTCTGCACCTTCTCATAAATTAGCTAGTTCGTTTTCTTGTATTTACTGTTTACGAAAAAAATTATCCAAAATATATTTGGTTTATCATGCAGGTGTTACGCTTTTTACAGACAATAAAGAAAACATTTGACAACTTGTTACTAAGAATCAGGAATTAAACACGGAACAAAAAGTTTCCTAACCCTTCTCTTATACGTCTCACATTCCGCGTAATGTTAGTGTGTGTAAGTCCGAAGTGTTGATGTCTGTTAAAGATGGCTTCTGCTACTTTCTGATGTTTGAAGGTACAGGTGTTATTGGAATTAATATCCGAACTGCAATAGGAACGATAACTTTCTGATTACAGTTGTGAAGATTGCTTTGTGTAACGTCGGCAACGTCAACGGCCGCGTTCGAATCTATAGGGAATACGAATATGTTCCCTATATTTTATGTGCTGAGCTGCATTCCGGTTTTCGTCATGACGGACTACAATTTTGTTTAATAAACTCATAATTAAAAATAATAATTCCATTATCACACGAAAGTTTTCAACAGTATGTAAAAAAAAAAACAATTTGCGTTAGAAAAATGCTGTGAATTGACTGAAATTTTCACGAAAAGGAGTCCTTATATCTCGGAAAACTTGGTCTTGCACAGACCAGGAGCAAGCTTAGTATTTAGAATTGATTATATTTCCGTTTAATATTCGTATGTTCAGAAACGTGTGTCGTGTGGAAGGGAAGCAGTTAGCAAAATTTACATTCAGATCTGTAGTTACTTTGGTGGAAGGAAACTATGATATTCACGAACACACGTTTGTTTCGAGACTGGGTTTTTTTCTTGACTGCTACGTACTTTAAGTGAGCGGAAATACCGACTACTTGCGTTCTAGTGTATTGTCACAAAACTATCAAACGTCTATGAAAATTTTCAACTGTAATCTGTAAGCAGTAAATATCTATACTGCCAAAGAGCCGACGTGACGTGTAAAAAACCTAGGATGAATATATACAGCTCCTCAAACTTATGTGAATACTCTTTATCGAGCATTGTAATCCTCTTCAGTGTGCCACATGTTCAGTTGTCAGGGTGAAGGCTAAGTGGGATAGTTACTAAGATGAAGTAGGGTAGTATTTTTCACAGTAAACATATACTCGCACCAATTTTCAAAACCAAGAAAATTTGTGACAACGTACTTTCTTTTACCATACAATATTTCAGTAGTAGGAAAATGGCGAGTCTGGCATAACGGGAACCATGATAGCAGCCAGGCGCCGACCGCCGGCATCATGAAATTCCCATTTTTCCCTTTTTTCTCTCAAATTTTTCTTTTTTCCTCGAAATGGACCATTTTTCGTTTAAAATGTATCTTTCTCCCTTGAAATTTCCCTTTTTTCCCTTAAAATTTCCCGTTTATCCCTTAAAAAGCACCGAACCTCTCATTTTCAAAAGTGATCCCCTTTTTTGCAAACAACGATCCATTTGATAGACTTGAGGGATAGTTTATAACCTTAGACCTTGTGATTTGACCTTGACCATGGATGATGACCTTAAAACAAAATAATTCCAAAAAACCCAGAAAAAAAAATTAAAACTTAAAAGAAAAATTATATAGAGGAAAACATTGCATTCAAGATTCCGACCACCAAGTTGGATGCCAGTGACTTTGTCCCCAATGACCTTGAAAACAAAATTTCGAGAAAAATTGTAAACATCGAGTAAATTCATAAAATACGGCGAGCACATTATGGAACTGACCACGACCTCCGTCATATATTTTTACTATCATGCTCACTTACAGTATCGGCATGTAGTGGCAGATATGAAAACCAAGGCTACCATACACCCTAGATCAGGGAAAGTCGACATGCTAGTACAAGTTACATTAACACTAGCTAAAATTGAAAAACTTTTGTTTATTCATTCAAAACATACATTTCTTTATGGACTATAAACATAAAAAAAACAGAATTCACACATTTTCCATACTCTTCATGCTGTATCATTCCAGCATTATGCTCACCTTTCATATAATTAATATAATCTCATTATACACAGCTCGAGACAGTTTACGCTAGCAAGCATCCACCCACAACCCTTAGCGATACATTCTTCTTCTTCACGACAAAGTTTTTCTTTTAATACCTCCACAGCCTCTGGAATGATATAAATGTTATACAATGTTTCATTTAAAGTGTTGATTGCCCGCCGGCTGATTTTTTCATCTGAAGGTTGAGATTTTCATAGGTACACTCCAGCCAAACATTATTTTTTATGGGACCCTCTTCGACTTCTTCTGTTAATTAATTGATTACCCTTTGCCTAATGTGGTCCAGATATTTTCACATGTCTTTCGTACCAACAAATTTATTTACAATTACATCATATATTTATATGGTCTTGAATGCAGATTTTATTTAGGTAGAATCCATTGTATGTGGTATCGCCAATAGCGAGTGCAGAGCATTTCTTAGATGCAGGAACTCTGCCTTTAAAATAATTGATATGTCTCTTCAGCTTTTCACCTCGTTTCAAGAGACGTTTGCACTTAGCACAGGAAGGACCCATCACACAAGTAGTTCTTTCGTGATTCCGTGCACATTGGCTGTATGCAAATATCTTGTCACAGTAACAACGAAGTCACCACGAAGTCATCGATGTCGGCACAGTTGTATGTGCTCTATCTTAAGAAGTCAATGACATTCCCGAAGAATTCGATGACGTCACTGCTGTAGGTCATAGCCACCTGGTCGGTTTACGTCAGTGTAATGTTTACCTTGATTTTTTTAAACTTTTTTCCGTCTTTTTATTTTTGCGTTTAAGGTCAATGAAGGCCATGGGCACAGAGTCAAGGTCAAGGGACAAGTTTAGGGTTACCTGGATCCAAGATAGTGGCCGTAGTTAGTAACGTTATGTGCTCGCCGACTTTTATGTATTTACTCGATTTTTACCTTTTTTCTCAAGTTTTTGTTTTTAAGGTCATTGGGGACAAGGTCACTGGCATCCAAATTGTGGTCAGAGTTATCAATGTAATGTTTTCCTGGTTTTGTTTAATTTTTTTTTAATTTATTGCTTTCATGTTTATTTAAGCTCAAGGTAAAATATCAAGGTAGAATGTTAGAAACGATCCCCTAAATTCTTACAACGCATCGTTTTTGCATTAGAGAAGATCGTGTTTTTAAAACGAGGGAGTCGTTGCTTTTTGAGGGTAAACTGGAAAATTGAAAGGAAAAGGGGATATTTTTGAGGGATAAAAGAAAAATTTTAAGAGAAAAAGGGGAAAATGGGAAATTCAAGATGGTGGCGGTTGACGCCATGCTGCTATCCCGTATTCCACTGTGCCAGACTCGCCATTTACGTACTACTAATTTCCTATACTCTTCTAGAACGTCTGTTGTGCGTGGTTTCGATTCTTATGTAATATAACTGAAAGCAGGTAGAAAGGAATGTTATCAGTTTGCAGGTGGCACGTTTGAACGCTTTTCATGCAAAGTGTCTGAGTGACATAAGTTGTTGGGTTCGTTAGAAATAAGTGAAGGGGACGGGGGAGGAGCTTGTGTTTCGCGTATTTTCAGAAATAATCATTTGTACTTGTTTTTCTGTACCCGGACACTTCTCTCTTCAAATTTACTGCATAGTAAATTGTACCTTCCATCGCCAAGGCAAGCTGTCTTGCGCCTCTGAACGACTCCTTGAACAAAGCACTAGAACAATATATCGGCGTGTAAATAGTCGAGTGACTTGCTAGCTGTAACAAGCGGTAAATGATGCGCGTAACTTCTCATAGAGGAGAGCTCGTGAATATGAACAGGAAGCTCAGCGATTGTACCGTCGTTATTTTCAGATCAATATATTCGCGATAGTAAAGCGGCGTTTGCGTAACACATGGCTCATCAGTTTTCGAACACACGGTCTTGAGGTTTATACCGTTACTTATGCAAGTTCTGAAAATAAGTTTCTCCAGAAATGTGAAGTCAGTTCCTCCACTATCACAAGAGTTCATGCATATGCTACAAGGGGGGGGGGGGCGTTTAGCAGTATGGTGAGTTCTTCACGTAGAGCATATTTATCCAGAGGAATCAGACGTCAATTCCTGCGTGTTATCTTAAATGTAACCACTATTTTCGTTGATCCCGTACAAAATGCTTATGGCCGGCCCTCAGTTCTTATGCCGCGTTTAAGTAACCCAACGGAACACGTTTACAAATTATGGATTCTCCAACTCCAAAAAAAGTTATGGTTCGGACCCCGGCCAATCCATGCGTCATGAAGAACAGTTGTTTCCAGTATCAATTTTCCGTTAATGTGTAGGCTGGAATCGTCAGACTGTGTTACTGTCCCCTATCTCAACGGACAGTGAAATATTATATTTCTTAAAGACGTTTTGCCAGAGCTCAAGCAAGATGTTCCTTTGACAATAATCGTCATGTGTGGTGCCAGCGCGATGGAGCTATGAGAGAGCTCGGTTTTATTGCTCGTTGGAATCTCAATAAAATTATCGGCAACGATTAGATTGGACGTAGGGGACCAGCAGCGTCTCATATTCGATCTCTGGACCTTATTTTGCTGGGATTTTTCTTCTTGGATACAAATGAAAATCCTGGTTTGCGAGCAGTATGAGTAGTTGGAAAAAAAATACAGACGCACCAGCTGCATTCATTGAAAAACGGCCAGGTTGCTTTATCATCGTTTAGCAGAACATCGCCAGGAGTTACATGTTAGTAGCGATGTCAACGGGAGGGTTTTGAAACAACTTCAATGACAGTGTACGTATTAACGCATTCGCCGGCGTTCCTCAAGAACACTCACGCCCGTTCACATAACAGAAGTGCGTGTTTGATTATCGTGGTATCCTGGGTCCATAGAAACTGGAATACTCAACACACATTCACACGACGCTTGGCAGTACTTACGTTGAGTTGAATTAAATTTCTTCTACTTCTGAACAATATCCTAGTCTGTGTAACATAATTCTGTGATATATCCTGTAGAAAATACGAAAGATCTCTGCTTCAATTACGAAATATTTAGACGTGAAAATAAACGTTTGGTGCCTCTACAATCAGAAAATTCTGGCTCGTGCAGCAATTAGGACACTTACGCCTTTTAATCTGCAGAAAATCGTGGAGATACAGAATAGATACGCACACAGAGAAGAAATGACGAAGCCGCGAGACTCTGAGAACGGGCCTTGAGTCTGATTGGATATTGCATACTGCGAAAGTTTCGCTATTGGCTGGGTTGCTGACTGGCGAGTTGGTTACTAAGGCGCTGATTGGCACAAATGCTTGTTGGCCCAGTGACGTCATTTTGCAGTCGTGTTCGGTGGGAATCCGCGGTATAGGCGGCTGTTTAAACTCTGCATTCTTAAGTAATATCTTGTGGGGTTGACATGATGTAGAGGATGCAGTATAATTTGATAACAAACCCACCTTTTAAAAACATAACGTTGTGCTGCCGGACACAACCAATTAACGAGTGTCGTGGGGTCCGAAGTCACATTACTGGGAAATACTTCTCTCCCTCCCCTCCCCCCCTTGCAAGCTACTTAGATAAGAGCGTCTCATAGATATGAATATATGTAAAAATTGCGAATTTATTGACCTTTATGCTAGATTTCGTAGCGTTATGAACGGTCGTGCAGACATTAACTGCACGTTGGTGGTTTGCTGTCACAGAGAAAGACGATGTTTGAGCCTGAATTTTTTTCACATGCTTATATTTGCTCAAAGTTCTCCAGGAAGCGCGAAATAACGCGCAGGCCAATTGCGTAAGTGACATAAACTTTAGAGATTTTGAACTCCAACTTGTCCCGAAATGAATACGTGAAATAGCGTATATATATACTCTCATATAGCATTGCCGCAAGCGTCCCTGTGTGTCTGATTAAGCACTCAGATCTGCGTACAGTCATCGGTAACCAAACATTCCCTTGCAACGAACCCACGCCGCGCCGCTGCTAAAACCTGCAGATGCGTGGGAGAGAGAGGTTTTTCCGAGTACGTACTGCGATGTATGTCCGTAGAGCTACGTCATCGTGCGATGTGTCATCACATCAGAGCTCGGAAGAGTGAGAACAAATCGATGATGTGTTGTCCCTCCCACATTACAGAATGTGAACTTGACCTACATGCTGCGGATGTATTGAACAATTTCCTGCTGGAGTTGGCGTACCTCTATGTCCTTCCATTAATTCCATTGTGGGATTCATTAGTGATACTGCAGTGCTATTTCGGCTCGAAACTTCATCGTTTGTGCTTTAATTTCTCGGGTTATATAGCCAATTTACTTTTCCAGGTTAGCTGCCATCATGCTGTCCCGGAAACAATGAAATACCTTGCGAACAGAGTAAGCATTATATGAGTCGTTTCTATGATATTGCCAAATTTAATCGCGACTGCTTTAAAATTATAGTGTTTACAGCCGATTTATGGTGATAGACTTTGGAATTGTGTTATTTTTTACATAAGGTTAGTAATATTTACTTTGCAAAAATAAGAAACATCTGAAAATAAAATTAAAGCCACTTTTTAATCGTTAACAAAAATCAAAGTGGCTTATATAATATTTTGAGGCTTTAATTTTGTGTGTCATTTATTTATAACTATTTGTGATTTTAGGAGCTGTGAAATTACTATTCTACTATGCAATTAGATACGGAAAAAAATATGGTAGTTTAAAGAAAATTATGTAAATTTTGTCTTACAGAAATCTATATAATACGAGATATATTTAAATGTTTATTTTTAATTTATTTTTAAGGTATATACCTACTGATACAATATTCACCAACAAAATTCATTCCATAATAATTTGAGCAAATACTTTAACGATATATGTGTTNTACGAGATATATTTAAATGTTTATTTTTAATTTATTTTTAAGGTATAATACCTACTGATACAATATTCACCAACAAAATTCATTCCATAATAATTTGAGCAAATACTTTAACGATATATGTGTTTCATATGCACTGAAGATAATTAAGTGGAGAGGTAGCTTNTTTCATATGCACTGAAGATAATTAAGTGGAGAGGTAGCTTGTTTTTAAGACTTATGAACGTAATTTCAGCTTTAATAAGCGAAGTCGTACTGAGCAACAGATAGCAGCATTGGCACGCAGGAGAGTTGAGGTCAGATAGTTTTTTCCGTTTGAAACTGTACAAAACGCACAACTAAAAATCAGAGAACCATGGAATATCGTAACCAAATGGAGCACGGATAGATAAACCGTGGCTCGAAGCCACCAATGGCTGTCGGTCATCGACCCGCTCTCACCCCGGGTGGCGGGTTCGGCATTTAAGTAACCATTCTCGCCAATTGTGAACTTACTGCAGCCAGGCTTGCGGCGTGTGCGTATTCCAACGCATCAACAGCCACTTCGGCAGATTACCGATGGCATAGCTCTGCATTCGAGGATGCACAATTTCCGTCGAAAGTTGTGAACGACGCAAGTGCAGCACAATGACCACGCATCTCGTGAGCCGACAAAACATCGGCGTTGGAAGTAAAATTTGAAAAAAAAAACACCTAAACATTTCATCACGAAAATAGCTGGATGTATTTGTGAGGATGCCCGGACACAGAAATTAAAAACATGGCAAACAAGTTTTCCTTCGCCACTCGAGTCCTCGAAACAAAAAAAAAATGATCACGCCGAGTAATAAACATCCGTGAGTCGAAAGAAGCTTTTGGTGAAAGAAGTTAATACGTGGAAATGTGGCACGTGATGACCACAAACAATTGTATTTACTCTATGGAATTTAAGTACAACAGCCCCCACTTAATTTCTTAATACGATTTTCTTAACTCCAAACAATAATTTCTTTATTTACAGAATGCTCCGTAGGTTCACATTAAGTTCAAAAAATTTAAAAAAAAATAGGAATTTATTGAAAGCACGAAGTAGAGGGATTTTTGAAAACATTACTAAATAAGTTTTTCCAAAAATTTATTTCTGATCTTCAGGAACTTTTTCCTAACTGTGTAAGCAAAATCTGATTATCGAAATGATTTTATCGCCTACTGAGAAACGNGATCTTCAGGAACTTTTTCCTAACTGTGTAAGCAAAATCTGATTATCGAAATGATTTTATCGCCTACTGAGAAACGGTGGTATGAAATATACTAAAATTTGCATATATTTTTTAACTTAACACTTTTTGTGTGTTTTGGAAGAGGTATTACGGGAAACTATTCCCGTTTTGTTATCGCGTCACCACGTAAAACCTTAAAAAAGTGAAGTTTTTTCTTTACGAACAAACGCAAACACTAAGCAGGATTGTGTTTGCAAACTAACCAAGCCCTCTCTGAGCTAGAAGCGAATACCTCTTATCCATAATAAATTGATTAGGATAANGATCTTCAGGAACTTTTTCCTAACTGTGTAAGCAAAATCTGATTATCGAAATGATTTTATCGCCTACTGAGAAACTGTGGTATGAAATATACTAAAATTTGCATATATTTTTTAACTTAACACTTTTTGTGTGTTTTGGAAGAGGTATTACGGGAAACTATTCCCGTTTTGTTATCGCGTCACCACGTAAAACCTTAAAAAAGTGAAGTTTTTCTTTACGAACAAACGCAAACACTAAGCAGGACTGTGTTTGCAAACTAACCAAGCCCTCTCTGAGCTAGAAGCGAATACCTCTTATCCATAATAAATTGATTAGGATAANTGTGTTTGCAAACTAACCAAGCCCTCTCTGAGCTAGAAGCGAATACCTCTTATCCATAATAAATTGATTAGGATAATCATTTGTTACATGTAGGGCATCATCGAAGAAGGATGCGCAGTTCTAGTCAGTTAAGTCTGAGTGAAGTCATATAGATTCATCATAAAGAGTAAGAAATGTTTGTAGTTAATACGAATATTTTAATACTAGTTTCCCAAAACGTATTCCTACACGGAAAACAACAATAATTTTACAGCAAATATTAATATCTGGGAACGATAAGTTTGTTTTTTGTAACAAGGGTGCTAATCAGGAAAATTTCAACAACACTGCTTGAGCAATTGAAAAATTTTACTGGTGACTTGATGCTTGCGAAGCAGAGTGATTTGATATCGCTGTCAAAATATATTCCTATATTTTACTGCAACTCATAAACAACCGTCAAGAGAAATGGAATTGGGAATGGTGAAATTCGACTACCATTAGTTAAAACCTTAAATGTATAAAGTTTCACGTGTAGTTTAACAGTATTTCACTGTTTATGTCAATTTCGTTTCCGTTTTTCAGGGATCATATAGCTATTCTTGTTATAGGCCATTCACGGTTACTTCGTACTTTTCTGAAGCCGTGCTGAAGTTATACATTTGGTTACCGATTGCGTATCCTTCCGCTACATTTTAACATAGACACTGCCATGTGACTTATACGTTTTAACTGCCAAATACAGTGTCTACTGTTTTCAGCTGTTCTAATAATTGCGTCATATTTGAAAAACCATTAAGTATGAACGTTCAAAATTTAGGCCTATAACCATATTATGTCAGCTTAATGGCTTTATAATAATGTATGTATTGACGATAGGTAGTTCGTACGGTAATTATTTTACATATTAACATATTTGTGTTTTACACGATAAAGCACGTTACACGCAATACACGTTAATATTTTGCCGTGACTGTGCTTAACTCTGTTACAACTGTTCTGGATAGAACAGTAGTACGCTGAAGAGCTAAAATAACTGGTACACCTGCCTAATATCGTGTAGCCCCCCCCTCCCCACCCAAGATCGCAGAAGTGCCGCAAGACGACGTGGCATGGACTCGACTAATGTCTGAAGGTATGCAGGAGGCAAATCACACCATTAATCGTGCAGGGCAGTCCACAAATCCATAAGAGTGCGAGGCGACGGAGATATCTTCTGAACAGCACGTTGCAAGGCATCCCAGATATGCTCAATAATATTCATGTCTAGTGATTTAGGTGGCCAATGGAAGTGTCTAAAGTCAGAGGAGTGTCCCTGGAGCCACACGGTAGCAACTCTCGGCGTGTGGGGTGTCGCATTGTCCTGCTGGAACNAAAGTCAGAGGAGTGTCCCTGGAGCCACACGGTAGCAACTCTCGGCGTGTGGGGTGTCGCATTGTCCTGCTGGAACGGTCCACGTCCGTCGGAATGCACAATGGACATGAATGGGTGTAGGTGATCGGACAGGATGTTTAAGTATCTGTCACCTGTTTGAGTCGTATCTAGACGTATCAGGGTCCCATTTCACTCTAACTGTGCACGCCCCATACCATGACCGAGCCTCCATTAGCTTAAACAGTCCCCTGTTGATATGTAGGGTACATGGATTCATGAGAATGTCTCCACACCCGTAGACGTCCATCCGCCTGATACAATTGGAAACGAGACTCGTTAGACAAGGCAACGTGTTTCCAGTCATCAAAAGTCCAATGGCGGTGTTGGTGGGCCCAGGCGAGGCGTATAGCTTATTTGAGAAAGTGTTGCACGTCTGTCACGTTTAATGATTCTCGTCAGTCGTCGTTTGTCCCGTTCGTTCACAATCTTTTTCCGGCCGCAGCGATGTCGAAGATTTGATGTTTTACCGGAATCCCCGATATTCACGGTACACTCGTGAAATGGTCGTACGCGAAAATCCAAATGTTATCACTACTTCGGAGATGCTATGTCCCATCTCTCGCGCGACGACTATAACACCACTTTTAAACTCACTTAAATCTTGATAACCTGCCATTGTAGCAGCAGTAACCGATCTAGCAACTTTTCCAGACGTTTTTTTGTCTGATATAGACGCTGCCGACTGCATCACGTTACTCTGATTGGTTCCATGTCTCTATTATTTGCATACGCACGCCTATACCAGTTTTTTGGCTCTCCAGTGTATTTCACCTCTTGTTATTGATATGTGTTTGGATTATTTTGTTAACAGGACGGCATTAGTTTCAATAAATATTAAAACGAAGGAGCAACCAGGCTAACGAAATATACAGTAAATTGAAACACGCAAATCGTGTCGGATTTTTTGTACGTAGCAGAGACTAACTAAAATAAAATAGTGGTAAACATGCACGCACATATGTCTACCGTTACTTTTATTCCTCTTATATTTCTTTGCATAATTACTTTGTTTTCCCAGGTTTATTTATTTGTTTAGAATTTTCTGGCTGAGTATAATAATATTTTGGGATTGTGGCAAACTTTCAAATCACAGAAATGTAAGCACTTTACGCAATAGTGTTTCAAACACCTAGGGCGAAGTTACATAGTTGTGATAAGCAGACGTGATTTTCAAATAATTAATTTCGTTATAAAAACAGTTCACTGTTATAATGTATAAATTTCGCACGTTAAATTTAAGAAATCACACACACACACACACGCAAACACACAAACCCAGCGTAACGAACACGACGCGGCCCAGACACAACAATACTCNACGCGACCCAGACACAACAATACACTTTCACACGCAGTGATCACGACACATGTTACAGTATATTTATTCCTGCCGTGGAAAAGCAAAAACACAACATAGTAATTCGCCTAGGTGGTTTTGAAAACATAAAGTGTACTAACTTTATGGGGTAATTATAAGCATATTTCGCAGGAATAAAAATTAACACTTCGTTCAGCCAAGAGCAACACGTCATGTCATCTTCATAGATAATGGTTCATTTCGCCGCATTCTGCCAACTTCGGATTTGTAACTGTCCCGCCATCACATCTAAATATATTTTAATAAATATTCAAACATTAAAATCTCATTTCAGTTGTAAATTAAAAATTAAAAAATAATTATATTTGCTGTATTAAGTATGAAATATGCTAAAATTGAAAACATGTATAATTTTCCCGCTGCTATTAGTGGTGCAAAACTTTCGGAGAGAGAGGAACTAAATATGTTTCCGTCAGTGCTACCTTAACATTTCAATATTTCAATAGCAAACGTTTAATTTTCAAATAGCATATAAGAATTATTGGTTTAAACAATATTTTAATTGTGAACTATTTCTTACTATCCGTTGCCAACACATCGCTGCTCTCACTGTTTTTAATTCTTATTAAATACGAAATAAATATTACAAGTATAATAAGATACTAAGTTAATATCTCATTTATTTAACAATGTAATACTTTAAAATTAATCATAGTGTTATACATTTGTGGTATACAAGTTTTAAAAATATTTATTGAGATGTTACTCCTAGGGTGATTTTTCAAAGTTTTGTTGCATCACATCTGAAGAAACCGTGACTCGACTATAGTGAACACATGTGACAGGTTTACAAAAACTGCTTTTTTTTGTAAATTATTTAAAAATCTGTCCCATCAACAAAAATACGGTACTATATATGAGTACCTATCAGCTAAATGTGTAAAACGTTTTGAATTTCATAATTAACACTAAACGCTTGGATATGAATAGAAAATAAGATAATTATTCCTTCAAAATTTAACTTTTTCCCTTAAAATTTTCTTTTTATCCTTCAAGATTTCTCGTTTTCCCCTCAAAAAGCACTGATCCCCCAGTTGCATGAACGATCTCCCGAAAGGCACTTTTCAATCCATCGGAAGGATTTGAGGAGATCGTTTTCGAGGGCAGAGTAGGGGCGGCCTTATTGGTTTCATAGGCATTTGATATGCCAAATAAATACACAGGGTTCAGGGCCAAGAGCAAGAGCCGACCGTCAGCGATCTTGGTTCTGTTGGTCATATAAGCCGCCATGTTAGATGTTGGTGACCATGACCTTGGCCTTTGACTTTTACCCTGTGCCTATGACCTTGGATAACCTTGAAACCCGAAAAATCGACGAATTAAAATAAATCTGAAAAAATAAATATTTTAAAAATATATAAATATTGTAAAAAATTCCAAGAAAAACAAAAAAAAAATTAATAACAATTATTAAATATATTATTACGAATATATATAAATCCCAAAAGAATTCCGATAAATTCCAACAAATTCTCATAAAAACCTTTGACACTTGACTCGAGACCCAATACTCAAGAGTCAAGATACCTGACTCAAGACTGCAGACCCCTGACTTGAGACTCAAGACTCAAGTCACTTGACTCATTACCCAAGACATTTTTGTGTTGGCCCATAACTGGGTGTGCGCAATCAACAATATGATATTAACGGTATAATGTAGAAGTTAACTATTCAGAAACTGAGAATAGATTGCCATCATAAGACATTTTAAGCAGGTTTGATGCAACAGACATAAAAACATGCTTTTGAAGTGGTGGAATTTTGACCGTGAGACTTGGTGGAAGGGGAGGGTGAAGGTCGAGTTGGGCCTAGCCAGACAATAACACTCAGAACGTTCGCGTCAGTGCCTTCTACAGTGTAAGGCTAACAACGCCGTTTGCGGTCACCGCGCATTAGCGATGCCCGAGCTTCGAGAAATATTATTTTTGTTATATTTGCGTATGTAATTTTCGAAGCATAGATTTTTCTGTTACAGTGTTTCCTCGGGTAACCTGCCACTTTTTCCTGTCTGGTAGGTTCGTAAATATTAAAAATAATATTGTTTTATTTCGGTTTTTCTGAGTAAGTGTTCGACTTTCGAACTTACTGGACTGTGTTGCAAGGCCTTAATTTTAACGCTATTATGACTATTTGCCGAGTGAAGAAAAAAGTTGAGACTCAATAATACACAATCGTAGGCGACGTAACCATTAAAGTTTTGGTACCAACGTTACTAGCAATTATAACATTATTTTCTTGTGCTACATCCCGGATTATATTTATGAACCCACGAATTTGCTGTGTGGTCTGCAAATTCTTCTGTTTCCGCAGAAAGAGGACTATTATTATAATCATGAGTTTGGTTTATGAGTTCTGCACGTTACCACTATGAACTTCTTCGTATAACTGCCAGAGGTCCTTTTTGTAAGTCTTTACTTATTCACGGATGAGCTAGAACCAGCGCAACCCACAGCCAGAAAATGTTACTCACGAGACTTCGTTTTGAAAAATTAAACTTAAGGAACTTTACGAGAATATTTCATTACTGCAGCAAAAATCCGATGGCACAGAAAATCTCCCACATAAAGTAGATGCACAACATTTAAAACTTTAACACATACTATCGCGAAGATCTGCCAACATTATTGCCCATATGATGTTTGAAAGATTCGTGCAATTGGGGGGGGGG
>NQII01004219.1:196759-207282 GCA_002778355.1 Clitarchus hookeri
GCGCAGATTTCAATGCTGGGGCATCAACAAGTGCCAGCATGCGAACGATTCAACGGACCATCATTGATATGGGCTTTCGGAGCCGAAGGCCCACTCGTGTACCGTTGTTGACTACACGACACAAAGTTTTACGCCTCGCCTGGGCCCGCCAACACCACCATTGGACTGTTGATGACTGGAAACACGTTGCCTTGTCTGACGTGTCTCGTTTCCAATTGTATCAGGCGGATGGACGTGTGCAGGTATGGAGATATCCTCATGAATACATGGACTCTACATGTCAACAGGGAACTGTTCAAGCTGGTGGAGGCTCTGTCATGGTATGGGGCGTGTACAGTTGCCGTGAAATGGGACCCTGATACGTCTGAATACGACTCAAACAGGTGACAGATACATAAGCATCCTGTCCGATAACCTGCACATATTCGTGTCCATTATGCATTCCGACGGACGTGGACAATTCCAGCATGACAATGCGACACCCCACACGTCGAGAGTTACTACCGAGTGGCTCCAGGAACACTCTTCTGACTTTAGACACTTCCGTTTGTCACCTAAATCACCAGACACGAACATTATTGAGTATGTCTTGGATGCCTTGCAACGTGCTGTCCAGAAGATATTTCCACCGCCTCGCACTTCTATGGATTTGTGGACTGCTCTGCAGGATTCATGGTGTGAATTGCCTCCTACATGCTCGCGGGGGCCCTACACGATATTAGGCAGGTGTACCAGTTTTTTTGGCTCTTGGCTCTTCAATGTAGGATAGTCATTCCTGTAGTCACAACTACCCAAACAGGCACTCTCGGGCGGTGTACTCTGTACAATGCCTACGCACCGTGATGTGCTACCGGGTTTCACCAAGTGCACTTTCAGCCACACCGTCGCCTTACACCCATTACAGGTTGGTTGCCCAACTATCAGCCCAGTTCCAACACCCCCCATCCCTACCCAGGGCCTGCTGCTGTATGTTACTCCAAACACTGGCTGTAACCCCACCGGCAATCGATCGAGCTTGATATTTCTTGGTGAAAAGCGACTTGCTTGACTAATTCACCGCCGCGGTCCCTACACATTTCCAGATTGGTTTTTATACTCGCTTATTTCTATATATTTGCCATAATTCAATGGTTGATTTCTGTTGTCAGAAATGGCAAAACAATACAACATTTTCATATCAGAAAAGGGATATTATTTTGTTCGACGTTTACACTAATCACAACGTAATTTTATCAATGCGTAACTGGAATTAAAAAATTCTTTACCGCCTCACCAAAAGCTATAGAAACATATGTCATCGAGTTGGCAGCAATGTTATATGTCCTAACAATCCGCTAGTGTCTGGATTCTTGCGTTACACCTAGGTTGGAAATATGACCGTCATTTCCCTCAGAACTCTGCCCAAGAACATTTGCAAAAATTAACGCAATTTCCCAGCACTTTTATATATTAAACAGAATAAGATTGGTAGAACAACTTATTTCGTTTTGAAAACATAATTTCACATGCAAAATAATGTTTATAACATCATTTCAAAACACAATTTCGTTCTTAAAATATGATTTCGTACTTGCGATTATGTAGAATTCAGACTGAACCGAGTTGTCAAATTGTAAAATTTGTATAAAATTTGTTTCTATTATTTTTTTTAATGCCTTTATGAAACAAACTGCGTTACGTTACCACTAACCAAGTAGGCCAATTATACATTATTTTTTCTTTGTCTGTTGAGTTCATACAGTAGCTTAACTAAGTAACGAAAGAAGAAATAAAATTAATTTAAACAGTACAATTTCTACTTTTAACGATATCATAATAACACACCAAGTGAATTAGAGTTTTGTTGTGTAAATGGTATAACACAGTAAACCTTAATATTAAGAAATTTTACTACTAAGAAAACATAACTTGACTATATAAAACGTAATAAATAAATGATAGATTTACTTTGATTACTCAATAATAATTTGACTAAATTAATTTTATTATTCGATGCTCACAATTTTTTACTTATAACAAGACATATCTTTACACGAATGAAATTTTTTTTTTAGAATAAATGTATAATTTATTTTCTATTTACATCGTAAAAAATTGTTATACCTTCTGCAAATAATTTTTTTTATAAGTTAGCTTGCCAAAGATTTTGTTGTAACTCTGCAGCTGAAATGTTGCATATTTGCAACACGTTATTTTATAAAACATACAAAAAAAATTTTTTAGCTCTATGTTTATTACAAATTCGAAGTGTATAATATTTTATTTTTAAAATTCAACGTAAGTGTTACAGATTCAACACTAGGGTTTTGTGAAATTTACTCGGATGTATTTGTATTGTTACAAAAACATTTTTGGCTATGAGTTCCCAAATAATTCCTTTTACAAACGCAAGAGATTTTTTAGAGTGGAGTTCTCATTAAAATCATATCCCATGTCTTATCTCAGCGTCAGGCTTACCCCAGCTATTTTCCTTTCAAGGAGATATCACAGCCGCTTCCTCGTGTTGACAGATCGTTCCACGCGCGAGCTGATATTAACACGTGGAGTAACCCTCGGGAGTACCACGGTAATATCGATATGTAGTTTACACACGTAATCACCTGTATCGCGAACCTTCATAACGTGCCCGAGCCTCGAGGAACGAGGTCCGTAGTGGTCCCGGACCCTCGGGATAAGGGATGAAGAAGAGAATGTGGGGGGTGAGAAGGTAAGGTCGGAGGCACGGGACGTTTGTCTCCGCGGCCTGATCCATCAGCTTAGGCTTTAGTCACAAGCAAAGCGTCTCTCTCTCTAGGTTAATATGTGTCAAGTTGAGAAGGTGAAATACGGCCGGCACTGAGCGGATTACCTCACGACATCCTCTGATATTCGGCGGCCTTCCCCTCTCCGGCCCACAACCATTCCACCCAGAACTTCGTCAGACAAAGGAAATTAAAAGGACATTCTGTATGGCCCTATCCTCCCCAGACATGGCGCACTGAGCGTATCAAAGGACGAGCGAAGACCAATTTTTTTTTAACACAGACATAAACGCTTGATTTTCTCGGAGTTAAGTTTTTTTTAAAGTAAATTCATCTACTTCTGCACGGAGGAAAAGACTAGTGGGAAAAAAAAAACATTTAAGTGGTAGCCACAAAATATTTTGTAAATATTGACCTCGTGAAAATATTTTGCAGTGAACACAAATTTTTTTCTCTTTCTCTACCAAACTTTTGTACTTGCTACAAAACATATTTTGATGACTCCACTACACTCTTGTGGTGACTACAAAATATTCACAAAATATTTTGTGGCTACCACTAAACTGTTTTTTTTTCTGTGTAAAGCCCGGCTCACATAGGACGATTTTTTTTTCCTGCTAGTTTGGTTAACATATTATTTAAGAGCTTTGTAACTTGTTTACTCGCGGGGTCCGTCACTGGTTTGACGCACATGGTATTAGTTTTTTTGCGAGCTTTTCTGTCAACTAGTAAACGCCGGCAGCAATGATAATTTTTGACAGCCAGCGAAAATAATAAACATCTAACTCTGTACGGCGAAGATGGACTACTATCGTTAAACTTCTTTCAGTTTCGCGAAATAATCGACTGTGGACAAAAGAAAGGTATAGCGTGAAGGAACGAAAACAGGAGTGCACTGGCAATGTTTTTCGAAGAATTCGGGTGAGCATGCAGATAACCAAAAAACTGTTTACAAACACGTGTCTTCTATGCATCTATTAACACTGCCAAAACAATCATGTTGCCATGTAAATAAAGTCACGCGACACGTTTCATTGCTCTCGTTGGCTGAGATCTGAAACTAGCAAAGAAACACGGTGAGAAAATAGCACAATTCCAATTACCGAAAAAGTAGCCGACTAGCCAGGAAAACTTCACGCAGGCGTCGATATTTCCAGAGGACGAGCACATCCAGCAGCAAGCAAGACTCCACGCATGCGATATCGTAGGGAAAATCGTTCCGTGTGCTTTGGGCCTAAGATGGGAATATATTGCTATGTTAGATATGATAGAATACATGTTCCATTGTATGATCAAACCTTGGTTTTGTTCAGTGCCTGCTGCTCCAGCGAAAATACAGTTTTTTTTTTTACCTTAGATTAGGAAGCACTGGATTATAGGATGTTCGTGGTAAACCGATCATTTTCACACTCCCTTCTTAACATATAATTGTATTCACACTGGGTATTCTTCCCCCTTATGCAAAAACTAACATTGCAGTCTTCCTGATAACACTTTATTCATGAGTCGGTCAAATAAAAATGCAAAAATATTAGATAGGTAAATATTTGGAAAAGTTGCGAGTTTTCTCTTTTAAAGGCATTAAAAACATAAAGCAAAAGAGATTATTTCAATATCCACGAACGTTTATCTAACACTCTAAATTTAACTTTAAAACCTGGAACTACCTTCCCTCCGTCGTTACTATATTTACTGGACGCATGGCAGCCAGTGTTCCCATTAATATATGCAGGTATATATAGAGAAACTTTACAAATAAATATTTTATAAATGCTTACTTAATTATGAACATCCTATATGGATTTATTTTCTTGCCAATTTTCCACTCATAATTAATTGCATGCAAATGTGCAGAAACCTAAAAATTCCCAGCTTTAATTTGGGTCAATCTGGATTTAAAAAATGTGTGCATCAGTATTCTATTCGAAAAAAAAACCCGACTTGTTACGCACACCCTTAATAACTCTGAATCAATAATAGTATATGTATGTAGTCGACTTAAGCACAAATTAATGAGAAAGCAGGAGAAGTAGCCGGCCGACGTCATCTTCAATTTCCTTTATTTTCCCCTTTTTTCTCTTAAAATTCCCCGTTTTTTCTTTAAAAAGCACCGGACCCCCTCGTTTGCAAAGAGCGACTCGTTTTTTACCTGTGACATTGACCAATGACCTTTACCTTGACCCTTTGTCCATGACCTTGGATTACATTTTCTTTGACCCTGTGTCCATAACCTTGGATGACCTTAACCTCCTACCCCAAAATAATTGCACAAATTTTATTAAAACTTTAAAAACTTATAAAAATTAAAACAATTTATTTTAAATGTACTTAAATAATTACTACTAAAAATGTGCTAAATAACATACATTTCCAGAGATCCTCCCACCATCACACAGCCAATTTTTAATTGGTCATTTAATCGGTCAATTAGACGCTTCCGTTAATTAGTCGGCAGGCCTCCGCCCACTTCCAGCCTCCTTCCTCTCCATATTACATCTACTGTTCATTTATTTTTACTATCGCCCACTAGAGCGCTCAGGTAAGTTCAAATATTTCAGTACATCAGGTCGCGGGACATCCCCGAGAAACGTAACTGTAGCCACCACTGACGAAAAAAAAAAATGTTATTTAGGAGAGGAGGCCTCGCATATGAAAGACCCATCGTTTCAGCGGCAGCAGCGATGACGGCCGGTGTGCTTTGGTACCACTTGCAGTATTCACGATTCGGCAGCCGTGCAAGGGTTGTACTTTGGCCTTCCTGCAGCGCAAACAGTGGACGGTGCGCGCGGCTGCCTGGAGTCCGGGGAAAAGCGAGCATCCCTCCTAGAGCAGTGACTTCCTGTTAGCTAACAATACTTGCAATATTTCGCACTTGAAACATTAATTCAACAATAAATATTTATTATTTCAATCACGGCTATCTACAGACATGCCAAATGTGAAACAACATATAGTAAAAATATTTTATTATTGTTTAACCCCTTACACCAAAGACGATTTTGTGACAATCTACGGGGGAAAAACACCCCACACGCATGTTATCACGAAAAAAAAAGTTTTATTCCGTAAACAATGTACATTATGGTTAGCCCGGGAAGGGCTAACCATACGATAACCAGACGAGTTGAAAATACTTCTGACCGACTCGCTAGCTGCCAACTTATCATCGCTACCCTGCTCGGGAAGTGATTTTTTTTAATGTGAAAATTTATTTGTCCTCTCATTATTTCACATAAAGGGTTATCTATTTTACGTTAAAATGTGACAGGCAGGCTTTGCGAACCTGGGGTCGTTTTTATGCAGTTGGTATCGGAACATGAATCAGTCAAAGAGAGAGAATTATGAGCGATAAAACTATAATTATTTTCTGAAATAATCTAGTCTAAAAGGACAGTGAATTTTCGGGAGGCATGCAATGTGTATGGGCCCCTACCAATGTGTAAACAATGTTTTTGTGCTTGTTTCATATCACACATTGGATGAGCAGGAGCATGCGGTTTGGATTGGTGTGGATTGATTGATGTGTAGGTTGGCTTATGTATTGGTGTGGATTGGGGTGGATTGTTGTGTGGGTTGCTGTGTGGAATGCTGTGTGAATTGCTTTGTAGATTGGTGTGTGGATTGGTGTGTGGATTGGTGTGTGGGTTGATTGTTGTGTTGATTGTGGTGCTGATTGTGGTATTGATTGCGGTGTTGATTGTGGAGCATGTGGTGCTGGTTGTGGTGTGTGTTGAACTGATTGTGGTACTTATTGTGGTGCATATGGTATTGATTTTGGTGCTAATTATGATCCATGTTGTGTGTATGGGGCTGATTGTGGTGTGTGGGTCGCAAGTCAAATAAATTCCCAGTATGTAAAAATAAAATTATTTAGTCCTACTTTAAAAGCTGAAAGGCAGATATTTTATTTAATAATCTCACTTCAGAAAATATATAGCCATGTCCCTCGGTATATTTAATCGCTTCCTGGGTAAACTGTACCAAACAGAAACTTTTTGTAATGACTGTGACTAGCACCACGGCGGGCATTCACAACGCTTCGCCAATTGTCGAAGAAAAGTTTTGGACTTTTTTTCAACCAGGCAGCATACACAACCAGTATCGGAGGAAGGAATCGAACATGACCTATGTTAAGGAACCATCCTAGCGTATCCATGGAGTGATTTAGAGAAACCATGGAAAAAACTCAAATCAGGATGTCTGGACTTTGAACTGAGCCTAGACCTTCTGAATGCATAAATTGTGTCTTATCATGGCAGCGCCTCGTTATGTTGTATAACAGCAGAAGCGTCACCCCACCGTCGCTGGGTCGTCATTCCTGGTCTCTCTACCATCAAATTTTGCTACTGGACATTGGATACCTAAACGGGTAAACAGAAAAATTTGACATGAAGCGCTGGAAATTATCAAACTTTCCTCGATCGCATGAATAGAGATAGCAGCTGGTAGGCGATTGCGGGTTATGGAAATGTGCCGTTTTTCACAGCAAACAATAACAGCAAATAATTCTGTCAACTTCATAAAAAGAAAACAATTTTTCTAGATGCACGAATTCCCTCACCAAGGGCAGCGTAGATAAGCATTAGCCCGCTATGGTGTTTTTTTTTNATTTTTCTAGATGCACGAATTCCCTCACCAAGGGCAGCGTAGATAAGCATTAGCCCGCTATGGTGTTTTTTTTTTAACTGATTTTTCTCTTTAGGGGTTTTCATAAGGCTTATGATTTCTGCTGGCGTTGTATCAAGTCCCCTTTTTGGCAACGACCTGTACGTTAAGCGTTGCTGGCAATATGGTGACGACAATGAGTTTTTGAGCTTCTGAATCATATTTTTTACTTTCATTCTTCTAAGTTTGACACTGATGACTTTTTTACTTGCGAATAATAATAAATTTGGCAATGACTCATGATGTCTAAGCACGTGTGGTGGATAGAGGAACCAGATATTTTCTAAACCAATTCTTGTATTAAGGCATGCAAAACTGTGTGGATGAAGTAGGACAGGCATGTTATAATTTTTCCTTCAAATTATAATTGCTCATAGATACTGTAAAATGCATTATCAAGGTTGTGGAAATTAAGGGTGAATAGTCTTGTTGAATTTTCCTCACATGCACACTGATGAACGGGAATGGACTCGAGCTTCCAATGTGTGGAAAATTGCACCTACAAAAACTGCAAATATTATTAGCGGTAAGCTGAATATGGCGATAAAATAAAATGTTATAAAGAAGGCATCGATTAATAATAGCAGGAGGAGTACAAATTTGTGGAATTTCTATATTTGTTAAAGTCATGAAATTAAAAGGGGGTGAATACAAATAAGCGAAATATAACACATCCCTCGTAATGTCGTAAGCTGACGTTGAAGCTCAGAAAAATAATTCTGTTCTGAATGGGGAGTGTTTTGTAAGGTCATGTGGCTGGCAAGCTTCTTAAGTCATTTGTCATGTGAAATGGATGTTATATATATAGGACGATAAAATTTTACAGGTGTTTTTCCGCCGCAGGTGAAAAGGACTTCTGTACTCTCTGGTGGTTTCTGGTGCTCGATTTTTTAAATTTCCATGACACATTTTCTAATTTCCTTTTTATGATTGACTCTCTCTTACGTACGAGTTCCTGAGAAGATTAATTTTTCGTTCAGTGGTGTGCTATAAAAATGCGAATTTCCTTCATAAGTGGGGGCAAAAAAAAAACACGAGAGGTGCCGTCAGTTACGTTTTTTATACAGCCCATGCAATATTTTTTTAGTGTAATTTTATTTTAAAACATTTTCCTTGGCTTTGCTACAAGGGAAAAAAATCTTCTTTAGTTTGGTGATCTGTCCATCCTGTATTTCTAGACTTGGTTATACATATTTCTAGTGCATGTTTGCCTATTTGACTAACGCAAAATAGTACCGTGAAATTTCATTCGTAGGTGGCGTGCCAGCTAAAATTTATAATTTAAAAAGTAACATTTACACCCTTTTGAGACGAAACGATTAAGGACTCGGCCAAGAAACCATCCCGACATTCGCCTGAAATGATTTTTAAAAATGGAATTCAGCCGAACGAGTCGAGAATCGAACCCGCGTCCTCATGAACATGGGTCTCCCTTTGTGTTGACTTGTGTGTACAGATATCACTTGTGTTTATTATCGTATGAATTAAAGTTGGTTTGTGTGATGAGAAATAAAACATGCTGCTGAATTGACAAACCCCCTCTCTCCCCTCACCCAACCATCTCATCAACTCATCACTCCGGCTGACAGTGCGCTAGGTCAAAGTTCAATTCAACACTTGGTGCAGCGCGGCTGGAAGTGTGCGTGAGCTCACATTACGACTGCACGTGTCTCTCGTTTACTTCCGTTTTTAATGTGTCTATCAGTCGTGACTGCAATTTGAGTATCTTCGGCTCTGTGTATGTTTTTGACGTATGAGCAAGTGAGGAATAAACGTTTTTTTCTCTTGTTTTCACAACTTTACAAAGAATAATTTTTTTCTTGTTTTCATATTATAACAAAGCATCGTTGGTTTCACTGGTATTAATAAAAAAATTAACTTAATTCTTATTACGAAAAAAAGAAGAGAGGTTCGAGCCAGCATGTGTATGCAAAGAAATTAGTATAGAGAATTAATTTTTAGATAGAATTAAATGGCAAACTGAAGGTGGGATGTTAAGTTGAGCTAGGAACATATGTTAAACTCATGAGAAGGAAATAATATTTTTTTCCTCGACAAGACGTTTTATGTCTCATAGATTTCTCATTTTACAAATGTTCTACTTATACAAACCATACAAAATAGTATTATATAAAATATTACCATAAGTGGATTTTCTTAATATAGCAAAACCCCGCTCTACAGTATGCATACAAATTAATCTTTGCTCCCGTTGAGCTTAAAAATTCTACAAAATACAAAAACGTATTTTATATGTACCCACATAATGCTCTACCAGAGAAGACAAAGAAAACGCAAATTGTCAACGCCTGAAATCAGTGCGATTTACCTTCTGACTTAGTTACCAAAGAAGGTGGTATCACCAATCATTCGCCACCGTTCAACCTCGTCGAGATGTATAGGAAAGACTTTATGAGTGCGACAAAATGTTTAGAGCATATTGCAGCCAGTGCATTACTGAGACCATGAGATTAGGGAGATATGTAAATCCCTTTCTCATGCAGTCTGTACCCACATAAAGTTTCTCTCAACCCGAGCGTTTATCTATATGCCCATAACTGTTCCACTCCACAAAGAGCTCAAATATTATCTCACACGTGTTATAGAATTTTTGTTCATTTTTACGTTACTGACAAAAATGTAACCAGCGAAGACAATATTTAAACTTTGCTCTGAACTGAAGGCTCACTTCTATCCATTTTTTAAAAATGTTTTTCGACCAGAGAGGTGCATACATACTTATATTTTACGTCCAGACATTGACACTGACTAGAGTCGATATAAACCGAACTCAGACCCTGTCATGGTTTATAAACCATAATTACCCCCCGTCCTCCTTCCACATACGTAGAAAATTTCCCAAGGGGTTCATATTTTTACAGAAATCATATTAAAAATGTAATGGCGTTAGCGACACTCGCACAGTTCTAATTGTTCGTCGGACACGCCGTATTCGGGAATCTAGTCGGCCAGGCACGGGGAACACCAACGAGAGCGAAGGGATGTCGCTACACGAGCGGTGCCAAGCGTTGTCGGAGCTGGAGTCAGTCTTCAGTCTGAAGTGCGGGAGCGCGGTCGTGCCGGTGTCGCTCGTCCCGGGGCCGGTTCCCCCACCGG
>NQII01004220.1:0-111825 GCA_002778355.1 Clitarchus hookeri
AATGGGTCAAAATAAAACCATCTATCTACAGATATTTTTCTCAAGAGAAAATACTCGACCCATTGCAGCTTCATAGAACATGCGTTCAGAAAATACCATATACAATCCATATACTTACATTACCATTAATCTTCCCTGTACTCGCCAACATTTTAATGAGCCTTTTTTGTAGTTTTTAAATAAACCTAGAAGTGGTTCGGTTTCACTTGCTCATGCGCAGTATACACGACCTCGACTGTCCACGCTTATGTTAATTTTTAATGTGGGGGAATTGTAGAAAGAAGAAATAAACATGGCTTTCAAAAGTGTTCAAATAACCCTAAACCAGTTTTCATAGACGTGAATGACGTCACAATTAGATCCGCCAAATTACATTTTATAATTTATAATGAGTTCGAACCCTGCACTGTCGAGTAGTCGACGCTTCAACTCTGATGCACCCAGCTGCCAGGAGCATACGCGTTAAAGTGGGAAACGGAGATGAATCGAAATCCGCATGCGTTACTTTCCACTTACAATGGTTGGGTTCAGTTTAAGTTTAGCTGCGAAGTAGAAGTGAAATATGTTAAACGTTCTACGGTGATCGTGATTTCTCAGGTCTCACTCTCGTGTTGCGAGGATGCCATACCAGTGATAGTTCGAGCCCATACAATGGCATAAGTTAAAAATTCCTTGGCACACGTTTAACGGAACCTAGATAAAAATTTTGTATCAATAAAGACGTGACTTGAAAAGTTTGTTGCGTTACCTCACAGGCGTCCATTGTGAGCGTCTTTAAAAACTCTGCACATATCTACCTCGTAGTGAAGTACTTGCCAGACACGTAGCATATCACGATCGACTGCTGTAATGGATTGTGCGATGCTTGCTCGCAGATCAGGCATAGTTTGTGGTAATGGTGGCTGGTAGACTCTATCTTTAATGAACCCTCACAGGAAGAAATAGCCGGGCGTTAGGCCCGGGGAACGTGGAGGCCAACGAAGACATTTGCTATAGTAGTCACCAGCACGACGAATCAATCTGTTTTGTAGTCGATTGTTGAGCGCAAAATGCGTGGTTGCGCAATCCAGTTATAATATGAAACATAAAATCCACTGTTATAGCTGTGGCAGCGGCCCGTAGCAAACACGAGATTCCAGTGATCGTTTTTTCAGTTACAAATAATGTTTTATTTAATGGTTTATTTAGCATAAAACGTTTACTTTATGCGAGTCGCTCCACATTGGCATACGGATAAATATGGGGGGAGGACCATTCCGGTCCAGGTTCAGACTTTCTTTTACCAACAGTTCTCGAAAGATGAAAGTTGTCATCACTTTACATTCTTTTACGAAAGAACGTCGTATTAATTTTTCATTCGATGACAAGGCCTGCAGTAATGACAGTCGGTACGGATCTGTGCTTAATATTTAAAACACTTGCAACTACGTGTTCCCAGTTCGCTGCCGCCTCTGATAGTGGATATTTTTGGATTGCCATACTTTGAAAGTGCCAGTCGTTCCACTGATCACTCACTTATTGACGGGAAGCCAGTTGACCTTTTCTTACTGACGCACCCTCTTTCCTTTAAACTGGAGTACTTCTTACGAATTGTATGCACACTGGGCGGAGCTGCACCAAAGTCCGGAAATACGCTGCACGCTAATAATAGACCTGTGAACATAAACATCTTAGATGACACGTTCTCCTGTCTGTGACGGCAGTAATTTTTTCTGGTAACTTTTGCGCGACAGTTTTACNAACATCTTAGATGACACGTTCTCCTGTCTGTGACGGCAGTAATTTTTTCTGGTAACTTTTGCGCGACAGTTTTACCAACCGTAATTTCTGAAACAGCACAAAAAAGAGTTTCTGAGCTACTCTTTTCATTGATATCAACTTTTAGTATTTGGTNGAAACAGCACAAAAAAGAGTTTCTGAGCTACTCTTTTCATTGATATCAACTTTTAGTATTTGGTTTGTGTGTCTCAAATCGGAAACACAATTTGTAATAACCCGAGAGTTAAATGTGCATTCATAAGTTCTGCGGTCAGGCGTTACTTTATGGGTGGGGCTCCATTTTAAGGATTGTTCTGGAAGCTGAGATATCCGTGCTGTAATCCACAAGCTTACTCTCAAAACTCTTACCAATACCTGTTTCACATATGGTAATTTAATAATTTACTACAAGTTTAAAGTAAATTGGAATTCGTCTCAACTTGGCTGCAAAAGTTCGTTGCTGGGTCATGATTTTCGATATTAATTCTCACGGACCAAGGTAAATTATGAACGATGGTATAGACAGGTGATGTAAGGCCATGTATGACCTTGAATTTCCTGTTAAAGTCTGTACGTTGTATCATTTAGAAAGGGACGCGCTTAAGATATGAATAATACATGCTTATATTTAATTAATGTATAATCACACTTTAATAAGAAAAAGAAAGAGTATCAAAGCTTAAATTTTTAATAACGACTATATATTTTGCATACTTAGGAACGAAGTCAGTTTAGTTCAGTGATGTGATGTGTTTTATCATAATTCCATTTGTGATATGATGAAACGTCTGTATTTTTTACTCTCCTTGGGTACCGTAGCTCGCGATATGAAAACATTCGTTAGGAATACGTGGTCTGCTGTACTCCCGCTTGCCATTTTGTAACTTCGTAGAGTCGGTCATCAAGAAACATATTATTTTTAAAAATAGGTTTTTTTTTTGTGTCTCAATTACAACCCAACACTTCTGGGAACGATTCATAGTACAATATTAAGAGTGGCCCAACCAGAGGTGAGCGTCAGTGGCAAAAAGTAACGCAATCTATGACGACAAAAGATGTACTTTGTTTCGTCAAAGTTTCAGTGGAATTTTGTGGTGTTGCCTTCAAGACCTCTGAGAAGATGGTGTCCGAAGGTGTCGAACCAAGACACAAGCCGCCTGTTGGCTGCGTAAGTTCCCACAGCTAATTATACTTTTTAAGACTGTTAGTTAAAGACGTTCTTCAGCCTTCGCCTTAAATAAAAATGTAAATAATATAACATATTTAACAATAAGATAAATTACAATATTGAAACGTCTTACGCGACTGAAATTCGGAACTGGTGAAACTTACTTTATAACTACCAAAACATTGCATGTGATAATTTTTTAATATTTTTATAAATCATTTTTGTATTAATTTGAAAGCTTTGTCTATTCTTAAAAATATAAAGTCACACACACACTCATACATACACAGAGGTGACAAAAGTCATGGAATAGCAATATGCAAATATACAGAGGCCGGTAGAATCGCGTGCAAAATGTATAAATGGGCAGTGCATTGGTTGGGCTTTGATTTGTAGTCAAGTGATTCATGTGAAAAGGTTTCTGACGTGATTATAGTCAGATGAGTCCCGATTTCAGTTGGTAAGATCTGATGGTAGGGTTCGAGTGTGGCGCAGACCCCACGAATCCATGGTCCCAAGTTGTCAACAAGGATGTGCAAGCTGGTGGTGGATCAATAATGGTGTGGGCTGTTTTTACATGGAATGGACTAGGTCCTCTGGTCCAACTGAACCGATCATTGAATGGAAAGGGTTATTTTCAGTTACTTGGAGACCACTGGCAGCCATTCATGGACTTTATATACCCAAACAACGATGGATTTTTTATGGATGACAACGTGCCATGTCACTGGGAAACAAATGTTCGCGATTGGTTTGAAGAACATTCTGGACAATTCCAGTGAATGATTTGGCCACCAAGATCGCCTGATATGAATCCCATTGATCATTTATGGGACATAATCGAGAAGTCAGTTCGTGCACAGACTCTTGCACTGGCAACACTTTCGCAATTATGGACGTCTATAGAGGCAGCATGGCTCAATATTTCTGCCGGGGACTTCCAACGAATTGTTGAGTCCATGCCACGTCGATTTGCTGCACTTCGCCGGGCAAAAGGAGGTCCGACACGATATTAGGAGGTATCCCATGACTTTTGTCACCTCAGTGTATATATATACACACACACATCATGACTGCCATCCTGTTGAAGTCACAGTGTTAATCGCAGAGCGAGAGGGACATCTTCAATCAGCTGATACAAAATGTTCTCTAGGAAGTCTGTATAAGCCGCACCACACCAGTCCATTCCCCCTAAAAAAATATGGCCCTATGACACGATGTCCAAGAAAGCCACACCAAATGTTAAGGCTCCGCACATGCTGGTTATCAACTTGATGGAGCCGATGTGTGTTGACTGCAGACCAGTAATGGGTGTTATGTATGTTAACATCACCATTACTCTTGAATGTGGCCAGTCCACAAAATGCTGCAATGGAAAGCACAGTCCTTGCTCAAGCACCCATTTCAAAAATCAATGCGCTGAGGAAAGCCATTATTCCCAAGTTCTTGGTGCAACGGTACATGGTACGGATGTACACGATTATCAGCGAGGATTATCCACTCTGTACTTTGAGACAATCTTGAGTCGTGGGCAATCATCCGTGTAGAATCATGAGGNCTTGAGTCGTGGGCAATCTTCCGTGTAGAATCATGAGGATTGACTACTATGGCAACAAGTACATCAACAGCCCTCTCGTCTCTCACAGGTCGTCTGATGCGACAACGTCTGTTGCGTGTCGTTGCACTAGCCCGGTTGTGCGCACGTGACATGCAAGACGCTGGAAGACATTGTACGAGTGATGAACTCGCTCTGGGTATGAATAAAACTATTATTCCTCCAATATTCCAATATTTTTCCATTCAGAAAGCAACACCACAGACAGACAATGTCTGACACTGAAACAACACACGCTATTAATAGTTGCAATGTAAACCGAATGACTGTCCGAATAAACGACCTTTCGATTGTCAGTTAAATTGCATGAAAAACCTGCAGTTCCTGTAAGTCCTAGATGGCATATCTGCTTGCTACGTAGTACTGCATTATTTTCCGCGTTTTTCTCAGAAACAGTCTAATACCTACTGCACGAGTCCATGCAGTAAAGCACACAGGTCACTGCTAGTATCAAAACGAGTCTTACACTCCAACCGGAAACACCGCAATGGCGCACATTTTGTATCTGACGTGCATAGTTTACGCCGCACAACCAATTATAAGTGAATAAACTTAACTGTTATTATTAAACTGTTTCCGAACAAAAACGGAGAATAAGGTAGCACTAAGCAGCAAGCAGATAAGCCATCTGCCACTTGCAGGAACTGCAGATTTTGCATGCAAGTTAACTGACAATCGAAAGTACGTTCATTCAGACAGTCATTCGTTTTGCATTGCACGAAAGACAGAATCAGAGCAGCATGTGGATCTCTCATCAGTGCTGAGGTCCGCCGAGCAACCGCGAATGTAAGACGGAGAGCAGAGTCGTGTCTGATACAGGATGGTTGACATTTAGAACACTTATGAAGAGTGATGTGTGCGAATAAGTGTTCCCAGTTCCCAGTTCACGGCAGTTCTCCCACACAATAACGGTATTTACGGTACACCCGACGTCCTTTTGATTGTACGTAAACTAGGTATGCACGCCAGAAACACATGTTTCCTTGATTTCCGTTTGACTGAAGTAAGAAAAACAGGTTTTGCGATCGATTTTCATTGTGCGTAAACCACGCACGTCCAAACCATATGCTTACATGATTTATTTTATTTTGCGTAAACTATACCCGTCAGAAAAAAACTTCCTTAGTAATGCTGTTTCCGTTTAGACGACCTATCCAACGATACCATATTATACCCCTGTTACCGTTTGCTATTTCAAAGCTCACCCCCGTACCCCTACAACCAGTATGTTTGGGGGAATAGGATTACTACCAATCGATGCTTCACAGATGGTATAAATATCAAAAATTTTCGCGAAGCCCCGGTTTCGTGTTGTTTTCGAGAACAGGGGGTGATACGGGTGTTGTGAATCATCCTGTCTATATATNGAGTGTTGTGAATCGTCCTATGTAAATATATATGAGTGTTGTGAGTTATCGTATATATATGTAAGTATATATGTCGACGCGTTATAAATGATCTAGTCTGCCCGCGCCTTAAGTAATTGAAACTAAACCATGGCCTTTCAAACAAATTAACACTGTATTCATAAAAACGTATCGGCATACACCAATCTCAAGCCCCACCAGATTCCAATATTGTGGTAAGGCGATCAGAACAGCGTTGAGAGATCTCGCAATATGCGTTCATCCCACCATTTGTTTATATCACTCCCTGACATCATGTCTCTAACGGTAAGTGGTAATTTCCAAGTGTTGAAAATGTGTTACCTTTTTTGTCATTTTGTAACCAGCAGCTATTTCACCATTCAGTTCTGGAGGTTTTGTAACAAAAGTCTTGATCAGTGGATGTTGCAGAATTTGCACGTTCAATAAATGAAATTGAAGCTTTAAACGCTAGGCATTTTTGAGAAAATAATATATTGCAGAATGTTTAGCGATGTGTGTAGGATCAGAGGAAAATTGCGTACGCTAGCCGAGACGAATTTCAGAGAAAGTTAATTTCATGGTTCGATGAACTCGAAAATGTTTGAAGGCAAGAGAACATTTTTTTTTTTAAACATGAAATTTATGAAGAAATAAACCCTAAAAATTCAACGCATCTATGCGTATATTAAAACGTAGAGAGTTTTTAATATAAAATATTTTCAGCCCCAATTTTGGGAGAAATATTTTCATTGTTTAGTTCTTACAAAACTATATTTTCCCGAAAAAAAAAATTAAGAATTTGATTTTTTTATGGGAAGGGTGGATAAGTAACTACTCTGATTGGCTGTTTCCTTTCAAATAAGGAAAGAACTATGGCTACGAGTAACGTAGAAATCAGAGATATTATATTGTATAATTTCTTTTAAACATATATGGGTGAAAACATGCACAGTCAAAGAAGATACTTAAATAAATACAGTAAAATATCAAATAAATACGCGAAGTAACTGTTAGTAGTTATAGTGAAATAAAAGTAATTACGGATGTTGTGATGTCTATGTATACAGGATGATTCTAAAATCATGGGATTAACATTGAGGGGTGGTAGAGCTAACTAAAACAAACAATTATTGTATAGGAATATATGAGCGGAAGTGACGCGTTGAGGCACAAACACAAAAAAAACACATTAACGGAAACATAAAATGTTTGTTAGCAGCATACTTAACGAGTGGTTCCGTACATACAATGTTAAAACCGTTTCTGGGAATGCATCCACCAACAGTCAGGCATGCTTGGAGACCTCTACATATGGCGTGATTGACTGACAATGGTGGCGTGCGTGAAATACCCGGCGTATTTGAATCTGTTCGCCAATCACTCCACCGACGCTACCAAGCTTGCATTACTGTCGGTGGTAGTAATTTTGAACAATTATTATAAACATTGCTGTAAAAAGGCATTTAGCGGTGCCGTTGTAAATAAACAATGTGTTGCATTTCCTGTGTTATTTTTGTGTTTGTGCCTCAACGCGTCACTTCCGCCCATATAGTCCTATACAATAATTGTTTGTTTTAGTGAGCTCTACCACCCTTCAATGTTTGTCCCATGATTTTATAATCACCCTGTATGCAAACATTTAATTACATACATTATCACGATGGTCCTCAAAACACACAGCACAGGTATAGGACGCAATAACAGTGTCAATGATGCTTTCCATGTATTCTTCAGAATTTCACTTCGTACCTACCCAACTTAGTATCGATGTGCCACGTGGACAGCTGACAATATTTGAATGCTCAGACATCTTGCATTCATGTCGCACACATGATTAATTGCACTCATGTTAGGGAACATGTCGGGTTATTTAAGAATTACATTTTTTCGGAGAGCCTTCTCTGGATTTGTGGGCTGTGTGATGCCGAAAACTATCTTGATAAAAAAAATCCAGTATTCATAGGCAGACAAAAGAGAGGCGACCTTTGGGGTGATTACCTTCCACGTACAGATGAGCAGTCATTACGCCTTAAAATGTTACCAACTGACGCCACACACGAATACTAATTGCATCCCAGACTATAATGCACAATAGTGTTCTATGATAATTTTTTCGATTATGCACGAGTGGGTCAAAAGGCGATTTCAAGAAAACTATCGAAATATATGCCTAATCACAAGTCTACTTCAGTCCTCCTCCCAGCGTAATCATCCCTGACACCACGTCTTTCAAGTGTCTCACGTTAATAAAATAAATAGGTAATGGGAGAAATGGGGTGGGTAAGAGTTAGATGAGGTGCTGAGGTGGCATTCTCAGATGCCGGTATTCTCTGAAACCTGATATGATATGAAATCATCACTAAGAATAAAAATTGTTTCAATGTACCAAAGTATAGTATGTATATTAGTGGCGTTTCTTTAAGCTTACAGATTTTTGTTGGTACCACCAAGCCTTAGATCCCAAAATGAACAAAATTGGCTTACAAAGTCAAATAATCTATTTAAGACAATTTTTTGTGCCATAGAGGTGTTTTATTGTTTCAGTATGCTAAAAAAAATATTTAGTTCAAGCAAATATATCGTTACAGTTTGTCGACAAAATAGTGTGTTTAGTTATGTGCGGTATATTTCGAACACAGAATTTGTTTGCAGTGACCAGAGATTTTGTTGGCGACACTAATCTATTTCGTTAATATCCGCCTTCTTTGTTGGCTGCGCGCGTTCAGAGCAATCGTCCAAATTTACATCATAGGTTCCTGGATGAGATTGTCTCGAGAATGGCTGATAGGATCACTAAGAAAATTCTGGAATATAGGGATTTCACTTACTTTATAAAAGTATTTGCGCGTAATTAAATAAGTATTACTAAATTGCGAGGTTTGTAATTGAGTATTCTGTAGTTGTTTAGGTTTACATTTTAAGCACAGACACGGGTTTCTAACCTAAATCTGTATCTAAGTTAAGCGTTGAATTATTTATAATAATTGAAGAGCATTCAGTTGAATAATTTGTGATTGTGTAAATATTGGGCTATGGATCAATGCTTTGTACATGTAGCATTTCTGTTCCCACGTGTTCAAACATTTATGAACATCTAAATAAAAAAAAACGGGAATTCACAAAACTATGGTAGTGTTAACTATATTGGTATAGTTTACGCTAGGTATCGAACAGTTTCGTAATGGTATTTGTACAAAACATGTGCAATACAGAGTACGTTGTTAGTGGATAACTCGACACGAAAGGCCAACCCACTAATAGGTGTGCACATAACCTCAACAAACTGCCACAAAATATTTGGTATGGTAAACAGAAGATTTGGTAAAGGCAACAAATAATTACTTATAGTCAACAAATAATTTGGTATAACCAACAAAATGATTGGTAGAGGCAACAAAATATTTCGTTGAACCAAACAACCCAAATGTTTGTTACAAACAAATAAACAAACAAATTAATTTGGTTTCGACAACCAAATATTTCATTGCCCCTATACAAACAAATTATTTGGTTGTGGCAAACAAATTTTTTTTAACCAACAAATTATTTTTTGTCTTTAACAGATTAGGAATTCAGTGGTGACAAGGAGGGAGAACTCCGGGAACTCCCTTCGACAATCGGAAGCCTTCACTACGTTTCCCAAAAGTGAACATCACTACTCAAATCGACTAGGGATCGAATCCGGATTGCCTTAGTGTAAGGCTAGAGACCTGGCCTCATCGACAGCGAAATCCCTTCTGACACTGATGATGATGATACCGGGAGGTGTTCTCAAGGGCAGGGCAGTGCTAACACTCACCGAGCTAAGGGCTTACACGAATAAAAATGTTTTTTTGAATCAAACAAAATTTGTTTGGTGTAACTAAATAAATTGTTTGCATAGGTCAATGAAATATTTTGTTGTTGAAACCAAATAATTTTATTGTTACTATTTGGATGCCCCAAACTGTATTATTTGGTTGTTGGTTGATACTATTAGATATTTGTTTGGCTCTACATGCTTTCAACAGTTTTGGTTATATAAAATATAATCAAAGCCCAACCGACATATGAAAATAGAACTTTTGCGCATGAGCCCTACGCCATAGCAATATCAGCTGAAGTGTATGTTGGTAAAGAGGGAAATATTTTTAAGTACGTGCAATTAAAATACTGGACAACGAGAGTAGATAAATATTTCAAGTTTTACTGCTTTACTTTTTAGTTTCATAGAGAACTAGTTTTATTAGAATTGATATGCTATTATTAAGCATCAATAACTGCACGAACAAACACTGTTACTATCCTAATTGGACCGTGTTATGCATCACTAGACCAAGCGCCGTTTCATAAAACACAGAATTGTGGCACATTCTGGTGGGAAGCAAAATGAACTATTTGGAAAAAAAAAATCACCGTTCTTGTCCTAGTAACGGTTGTCTAGAAATATTTGAAAAGACTAAGTGCCACGTCACCTACATTTGATTTTCTGTTTTGCATCACAAACATAATATCCATAATTCAGTATTGAGTTAAGCATAAGTAAACCAAGCGCCATTTACCGGTCTTTGACCTAGTGATGCAAAACAGGAACAGGTGGCTGCACTGTTTACTGTACAACAGACTACATCATCTGGGTTTCTTGGTTTCTTCTGCGGTGCATTTGTTATTGTAGTTGTAATGAAGTAAAATGTAGTAATTAATTGTTATTTAATCTACAATGGATAATTAAAATCAAGAACCAGAAGAATAGTTGTAAGTGTGCTTCACAGCCGATTTCAAATGAATTTGCAACTTTACATGAGGTAAAAACACCCAAGTTAATTTTCTAGGCTAACGTAAAACAATGTACATTATCTTTATTAGAATTAATGTTACTCATAGGATTTTTGTCTTTGTAATGTAGAATTTAGCTGTCTCTAATGACACGAGGAGGGATGCATTAGCGTCAAATTGTCAGTTATTTTAACTAACTTTAAGAAAGTAAACAATCTCTATACGTAGTAGGCCTAGCTTTACTCAACTACCGTTTATTGTTGCCCACGTTGCTGCTGACCCTCCCTTATAAACGTTGTTGAGCCTTTTTGTTTCAGTAATTTTTTAAACATTGCTTATGCAACTGTACAACCAATAAAATATCAAATAATTTTTTTTATTAAAATGCAACATAACTTATATGTTTAGACTAATGTTTGTTTCGTTTTTGTCTCAGAAAGAAGACAAGGCAATTGTAAACAATGAAAGAGGATATTCGCAAGGATTTGAATGTAGGCTTAGTATAAACTGCTCGTCATCAAGCTCTGACATTCTGACTGAGGATACTTTACTTTCAAGGAAAAGTGTTGAGATTACCAAACTTGTGCCAGTTAATTTTGAGCAACATTTGCCAGGTTCATTGAACAGCTCATTTAATTATAATGACACTGCAATCGTCGGCTTTTTTTTATGAATTTGTTATAAGTGAAGACTCAAGTGGAAAAAAGCCGAGTTATTTAAACACTTGATCAGTTTGGAAGTTAATGTACATGTGGAAATTTCCAATCGCATTAATGCTGAGCACAATTATTATTATTTTGACAACTGTGAAAACTACAATGACTTTGTACAGAGCCGGTATAGACAATATTTTGAGACAAGTACGAATGAGACAGGTCCTGGTAGTTCCCTTAATGAAACAAATAATATAAAAGATGGTAATGCAACTGTGGTAATGTGCAATGTAGCTTATGACGGGCAAATAGTCATCGTAACTTATGACCAAACTGAGTACAGTAGATCTAACAATAACCATGCTGGGAGTGACGTAAGTTCACTAAACTTTAACCAAGAGATCTTACAGCAGCCATCAAGCTCTAATACTGAAGAAAATCCTTATTTTGAAGCAGATGAAATTCAAGAAAATTATAATTTTGAAACGGACGAAAATCAAGAAAACCAAGCATTCAAAGTAGATGAAAAATAAGGAAATCCTAATACTGAAGCAAATGTTAAAAATTCACTAGTACCAAAAGAGTCAAGATCAATGTATAGGTATTTTAACAGCAATAGTGGAGTAGAAGGTGACATGATGGTTTCAATGGAGAGCGAGACATTAAAGTAGAAAATAAGTGAAAACATTTCAACGGCTTGCTGTATTGTGATGTTATTGGTTATTACAAAATTTGAGCCTACAACAAAATTATTTCCCAATAAAAAAAAACATGTTTTATTCATGCCACTCCTTTACAACCAGAATTTTTGCGTAGTAAACAAAACAGTCTTAAAGGTAATCATTTATTTTTTATGTTCCTACTATACATATTTTAAATTTCCAAACAGTGTACCTAAGTAAAGACAGCACATTGAAGCTTTTACATTTTTTGTTTAGTAAAATATGAAACAATTTTACTCATAACAAAATAAATGTGGGTAATACAATGAGGCGAAAAAAGTCATGGGATACCTCCTAATATCGTGCCGGACCTCCTTTTGCCCGGCGAAGTGCAGCAACTCGACGTGGCATGGACTCAATAAGTCTTTGGAAGTCCCCGGCAGAAATATTGAGCCATGCTGCCTCTATAGACGTCCATAATTGCGAAAGTGTTGCCAGTGCAGGAGTTTGTGCACGAACTGACTTCTCGATTATGTCCCATAAATATTCGATGGGATTCATAGCGGGCGATCTTGGTGGCCAAATCATTCACTGGAATTGTCCAGAATGTTCTTCAAACCAATCGCGAACAGCTGTGGCCCGGTGACATGGCGCATTGTCATTCATACAAATCCCACCGTTGTTTGGGTACATGAAATCCATGAATGGCTGCAAGTGGTCTCCAAGTAGCTGAACATAACCCTTTCAAATCAATGATCGGTTCAGTTGGACCAGAGGACCCAATCCATTCCATGTAAAAACAGCCCACAACATTATGGAGCCACCACCAGCTTGCACAGTTCCTTTTTGACAACTTGGGTCCATGGATTCGTGGGGTCTGTGCCACACTCGAACCCTACCATCAGCTCTTACCAACTGAAATTGGGACTCATCTGACCAAGCCACGATTTTCCAGTCGTCTAGGGTCCAACCGATATGGTCACGAGCCCAGGAGAGGCGCTGCAGGCGATGTAATTCTGTTAGTAAAGGCACTCGAGTCTGTCTTCTGCTGGCATACCCCAGTACAGCAGAAGTTTCCCGCACTGTCCTAACGGACACGTCCGTCGTACGTCCCACATTGATTCCAGCGGTTTTTTCACGCAGTGATGCTTGTCTGTTAACACTGACCATTTTGCGCACACGTCGTTGGTCTCGGTCATTAAGTGCAGGCGGTTGGCCACTGCGTTGTCCATGATGGGAGGTAANATTTTGCGCACACGTCGTTGGTCTCGGTCATTAAGTGCAGGCGGTTGGCCACTGCGTTGTCCATGATGGGAGGTAACGCCTGAAATGAGGTATTCTCGGCACACTCTTGACACTGTGGTACTAGGAATGTTGAATTTCCTAACCATTTCTGAAATGGAATGTCCCATGCGTCTATCTCCAACCACCATTCCGCGTTCAAAGTCTATTAATTCCCGTCGTGCGGCNCTGAAATGGAATGTCCCATGCGTCTATCTCCAACCACCATTCCGCGTTCAAAGTCTATTAATTCCCGTCGTGCGGCTAAAATCACGTCAGATACCTTTTTACATGAATCACTTGACTACAAATGAAAGCCCAACTAATGGACTGCCCATTTATATATTTTGTACGCGGTACTACTGCCATCTGTATATTTGCATATGGCTATCCCATGACTTTTGTCACCTCTGTGTAATGTAGCTAATTTACTGATGCTTTATTATAAATGTAGTGTATTGCTATGAATCACTAGACCAAAAGAATTGAAAGTCAGTTGTCTAGTGATGCGTAACATAGACAAAGACAGTCAACTAAAGAAGCATAAGTAGACGAAGAGCCATTTAATTAATTTTTATTGTTATTTCAAAGGCAAGTAAGTTGTGATTTTAAAAATAAATACAACCAAAAAAAAATGTTATTAGTGGGAAAGAATTGGCATAGTTCACCAATAATAGAATTTAAATTAACTATAAACATTTAGATTCAATTAACTCAAAGTTTTTTTTTGGCGTTTGGTCTAGTGATGCCTAACACTATCCAATTGTCACAAAAATTACAAACAAATTTTCAAGCTGTATTTCCGAACGAAGACAACCAAATGCACACAGTTTATTGAACTTAATATATTGTTAACAGTAATAGTTTTGGTCCAATACAGAGATTTTGTTTATTCATGCGTATATTTTGTTAGATGAACAATATGAATTTTGGTGCTTTTCAAGTTTTGTTTACTCAACAAACTATTTTGTTTGGGCAACTAGATATATGTTTTATCCTATATATCTTGTTGGCTAAAGCAAGCCTTTCTCTCATTTATCGCTGAAAGGTGACATGGAATGAGACTCATTTTGAGCGGCGATAGAATGGGAAACATGATTACCCTGAAAAAGAAACCACCAAATAACGGCAACCTCTGCAATGTTTTGAAATGCGAAGATCCGGGTGTCACATGGCCGGGAATCGGGCGGAGTGTCGTGATTGGAGGTCGGTGCACTAGCCAGTCGTCCGCATCAGCTCCCGGATATTAAGGGGCATACCTAGTAACAATGTTAAACGCCTTTAAGTCACGTTTAGCCATACTAAAACATTGCGACGGGCCCTCTCGAGACTGAGCTATATCCATTCCCGGAAAGCTGAATTTATCGCAAACCAGATCTGTAACAATATGATGTTATTACTCGCTATGTAATTCTCTTCTTTCCCTAAAGCCCTTAGAATGCTAGTTCTAAAAATTTTCACTACATTTTTTTATATCTGCAAATATTCATAAATATACTGTATTTTATAGAATAAAAGTAAAATATAATGGCTATAGATAATTTGAATTACTTTAGTTGGAAAAAAATTCGTATTCTCGGGCACCTTATTTACTCATACACGCCTATACATGCAAAATCTGATTTTACAGTAATATTTTGCTGGAATATCGTGAAATGTATCGTTGTTTACCTTTGTCGATTTTATCCACGCACCCCGTGGATATAACTGGCATTTAAGGATAATTTTATTTATGTGAATATTTATATTTCTAGTGGTTTTAAAAATTTAATTTAAAATGTTTGTATAATGTTTATATCTGTTTATGTTTAATTATCTTTGGTAATATTTATCGTGTTACTACGGCAACACAGTTTAAACGCTCGCGGCACTAAGGTTTATTCTACTCACGAACAAACCGAAAATTTTTAGGGAGAGTTTGGCATGGGGAAAATTTCCGCCGCTAGGTGCGTAGTGTAACAAAAGGTAACTTTTCATAAAAATTTTAAACTACGTGAATAATAAATGATAATACAATAAAAATGTTATTTTATATTTGATTTATGATTATTACCATTATCCTGTTTGTTAACGTAGAAAATAGAGAAAATTTGGTACATTTCTGACACTAGCGCTTACCTACTGGCGAAAATTTTCCCTTTGCAAAACTTTCAACATTGGTCTTCTAAACCTGTAGCAGAAGTAATCTTAGCGGCACTAGACTAGTCTAACAATACTCTTGACTTATAGAGGTAATTGTACCAGCGCGGGGACGCAGGGACGCAAACGTTGGCATTGGTTCCGTGTTTTTGGCCATCTTGCTTTTAGTGAGGACCAGGGAGTCGAAGTCGGCCTCCGTGATTAGCAACTATGTTAAAGACCGTTCGTGTTCGTGAGTGTTTAATCAGGCCAAACAAGACACGCGGCGATCTCAAGACCAAGAATATAGCCCTTTAATTTACTAATATGTCCCGTTTATATTTTGCGCGGTAAATGAGAGTTTAGTGGCACCCTAGGCCCGTGAGCCTATTAGCGAAGATCCCAAGCACGCATAACAAAGAGGAGTTTCTGAACAGCCGTGTTCCTGTTTCGTCGAGACGCCGGACTGCATCTACAATTCGCGTAGCTCATCTGTACGGGAATAGAGCTAAGGAACATCACTACATCTCGTGGAAAAAATTATAAATGGTTTATGTATAACAGATCTTAGAGCAATGGACTACACTTACGTATATCTTGAACAATCTGTAAATAGTCTCTTAATCCCGCTCTGAATAATTAGTCTAACATAATAAGTATTTCGGCTCGTTTTAACTTATTTTCGACGTAAGGCTTATTGGATCGTTGCAGTTCTTTTGTTAATAGCAGGTGCCACCTGGGGTATTTCAAAAAACATAAGGTAAATATTTTAATAGAATACCCAATAATATGTGAATTAACATTGGATATCAAACAAGCCATTTCCTCGGTTGTTGGAATATCATGCCCCTGCAAAACTTCTCAGCCGAACTATTTTTAGAATCTCTGCTTTCCTCATTTGTATCTGTAGTCGAGTACATGCATCATTGAGTATTTCTTAATCATTAAACGTTTAAATGTTTCAATGCCATTTACGAACTCTGAGTAGAGATGGTACACGGTTAAATAATCATTTTTTAAAGATTTATCTAATTTTTTTTAGCTTATTGTATATCCATCTGCCCCAAGTAAAATTAATATTGCATCGGGTGTAATGACTAGATAATATTCGCGCGTCAATTAAAAAGATAAATATGTTACCGTTTCATCATTTCTTGCTGTAATCTACGGAAATAAATCATATTACAACGGCCACCAATTGAAAATTACTTCTTTAATAAGACGATAAAATGCAACAACTTTTCACGAAGTGCTGCCAACATTACTGTGAATTAATACTCCAAACATTTTTCTTTAAAGTAAAATGTGTGTGTCGGGAAGCGCCCTTCGGGGTTTTGACAGTTTGACAGCGTGGCACAAAAAATTGTTTNTTAAAGTAAAATGTGTGTGTCGGGAAGCGCCCTTCGGGGTTTTGACAGTTTGACAGCGTGGCACAAAAAATTGTTTTGGTTTTTCAGTCACAGCCAGGAGGGGATATTCCCTGGATGTTTGAGTTCAAAAGCTCAACTGCGAACCGGGTATAGGAGTCCAGATTCGCGGAAGCGATTTACAGCTGTCGTCGTGTTCTGGCAGGCCACAATAGCTGGAATTGGTGCAGTTGTTTTATGGTCCGTAAAGTAGAGCCCGAACAATGCGGCGATCCTCCCTTTCTGTTGTTCGGCGCGGTCGTGCACCCGGTGTGCCTTCAATTGACCGTCGCCGCCACACAGCACGTAATGTAGAAACCATTTCGACCGGCGGGCCGCTCTCAGCAACACACCACGCACGGACAAACCTGCCTCGCGCAAGCCGATAATAACACCTGTCTCAATGTGCGGCAGCTTTTGATAATGTGTTTCTCTTCTCTATACTGACCATATTTGATACAAAAGATTTCAGTAAATTCGCCATGACTTAACACTCCACTTTCACATTCTCTGTACCCCCCTCCTCCTCGTATGTGTTCAATTTGTGAGAGTGTGTGTATTTATATGTTAGGTTAGCTTGAGTGATGTTATGTTAGATTAAGTTACATAAGGTTGGGTTACGTTAATTTCGAGTTAAGTGNATGTTAGGTTAGCTTGAGTGATGTTATGTTAGATTAAGTTACATAAGGTTGGGTTACGTTAATTTCGAGTTAAGTAAGATTAGATTAAAATACATTTTTTACACGGTTTATATGTATTTTATACACACATATTCATAAACATTACCTTCTAAATGATAAAAAAAATCCTTCACGGTGGTAAATTTTACTTTACCTGGCGCAGTTGCATGCGAATAAGGCCATGTACACTGGAGAGCCAAAAAAACTGGTATAGGCGTGCGTATACAAATAAAAGAGGCATGGAAGCAATCAGAGTAACGCGATGCGGTCGGCAGCTAGATCGGTTACTGCTGCTACAATGGCAGCTTATCAAGATTTAAGTGAGTTTGAAAGTGGTGTTATAGTCGGCGCACAAGAGATGGGACATAGCATCTCCAAGGTAGCGATAACATTTGGATGTTCACGTACGACCGTTTCACGAGTGTACTGTGAATATCTGGAATCCGGTAAAACATCGCTGCGGCCGGAAAAATATTGCGAAAGAACGGGAAAAACGACGACAGACGAGAATCATTAAACGTGACAGACGTGCAACCCTTTCTCAAATTGACGCAGATTGGATTTGTGGACTGCCCTGCAGGATTCATGGTGTGAATTGCCTCCTGCATACCTTCAGACATTAGTCGAGTTCATGCCACGTCGTCTTGCGGCACTTCTGCGTGCTCGCGGGGGCCCTAGACGATATTAGGCTGGTGTACCAGTTTTTTTGGCTCTTCAGTGTACAAATTAATAATATTTAAATGGAGGATAAAATTGGCATTCGCGTATTTACCAACATTTGAACGCCAATGTCAGCTTAGTTGCACGATAGTAGTGAATAAACGCTTTTTAGAAAGGGCTTTTTGTCACGTAGTATCGTAACTGATCAGCATTGAGAAACGTATGCTTCCAATTAGATTTTTCAACTACATTCTAGGCAGATGCTGGAACGTTTTTGAAAATAGTGTTTAATAATAATTAAAGACATCGCGAAAATCTTTCGTGCCAAGACATTGTTTACTGTGAAGTATAGCTTCATTTTCATCTTACTTTTTTCGATTGAGTGATATAGTTTTGAAATGACTTAGCAGTTTGCAAGCAATCCACAGATGTTTAGCATTATAATAATTTAGTAGTCATTCGCTTGTCGAATAAGGGTACTGCTTTCCGGAAGACTGTAATACACCTATAAACAGCTGTACCTAGCAAATTAAACGTAAAGTTTAAGTCAGAATTACTTTTAAGGGTTTTATATATATTCCATGATATCACGAATAGCATAAACAATAACCATGAAACGAGTTTTTCTTGACTTTTACTCGCATGACCGCATTCCGTTTGGCACTTTCTCATTTTCATTCAACACACGGCCACGCTTGCCTATCTTTATTTTCGCAACACATGTTCCTTTTATTGCTCTGTCCGATCAGTGACCTTAGAAGAGCAGGTCGTGACACTCGTTTGTTTTCTGACCGAGCCGTTATTGACCCCTTTAACAGCCCCATGCCTCACGTCTCCAAGTCTGATTCAGATAGATTTTTTACTTAACTATTCGATACCGACAGTGTTTTAGACACCACAAACAGTTAAAACATAAAATCAAATGATGACATTTTAGATTTATTATGATTCAAAATTAATTTTGTACTATTTGTCGTGCATAGTATTTAGCCTAAGAAATCACGTGTTAATATTTTATACGCAACGCAAAAATTAAACTGTATTCATGTAGCATTTTTGCTAATAAATAAAACAACTTTTACAGGACAGCATATGGAACGTTTCCGTAAACTATACTTCAAATCAAGCACTACAATGTGTAATGATAAGTAAACGTGTATTAGGTTTGTTATTATTGGTAGTCTGGGGTATCGTACACTTTTATGATATTAACAATCTGAGTTCCAGAAGGGCAAGTGTTTCATTAAAGTGTAATTAAATAATACAATTTAGTAGCGAAAGATATAAAAATGTATCTAAGGAAATACAATACTTAGAATTTTTGGCAACTACATTCAAAAGTACACTAAAGATAGAAATAGTGATTACGTACAACTCGCTCCAGAAAACTAATTAGACGCAAGTATGTGCCACTCTGCTCCCCGGAGGGCCGCACGCATTAACCTGCTTCATATGAAGCAGCAAATTGCTCTTATTTACCTAGTTCTTATAAAGGAGTAAATTATAATAATTTACCTAGTTCATATGGAGAATGTAAATGCGTGTAGCGTCTAATCAGTTGTCTAGAGCTAGGCTTACATGCGTTTGTTGCAATCGAGCAAATATAATACAAAACATTTGCAAAAAGGCAACATGGAAATATAAGGAAATACAATTTTTTTCTCCCAGTAAAGGATTTATGAGAAATAGCAATAAACGACCTTGAAACACAAACAATACAAGCTATTTGTTATCACCGCCATGATATAAGATAAAGGCAAATGTGATCATGCGTATGTTCATGTTGAAGTTAATTCGACGTATAAGTACTACGAAAGGTAAACCGTTCTTGCCATTTTTAATAAGTAAAATTAATTTTCTTTTTATTTGGAACATGTTACCGTAAATACTGATATTGATCAATTACATTGTCTATATTATAAAAGCGTACTATACCCGTAGTATGAGATAACTATCCAAAATAATGCAAAAATTATCAAGAATAGAAATTGTTGTCGATAACCCCTGCATGTTGATCATGAGGTGATAATAATCAAAGACTCGACGTAGCCGTGTACCGTATATAAAGTGATATTACGACTTATTACTATCGTATGTGAGGCTTTTAAATACAAGTGGCATACACTACACTAGGGACACGTGAGCGTTTAGAAAGTGGTAAGATGTGGAGCTATTCTAATGCAGACTATCACTAATTCACATAGGCCCCATTTGGCCGTGGTCATAAAGCAGTGATACTCATTTGGCGAGGAGGCTGAAACAGTGACATAACGTTGAGGCCTAAAATTCAAACGTTAATTTAGTCCACGTACTGAAATGTCTCAAGTGGCCTGCGTGATTTGATGCGTGCAATAACAAATGATGTATCTAAATATAGCGGGATCACGGTAAGATTTATGAATTTAAATTCAATATATGGAAAATATGTTATTCGTGACCGCATTTACAGATATGTTCAACACTTTGTGTGCTTCAACGTAATATTACGTTGCCTGAATTTAACTGAGTTGTATGGAGTTAGCAGTAACGTCACATCCACATTATTTACAGACACAAGCGAAGAATTATTACTTCGTCAGAAATTTTCGAAATATTCTCTGCAACGTAATATTACATCAGCAACACCGTAGTGGTGTAGTGGTTATACTTATCGCCTCTCACCTAGGCGAATCGGGTTCGATTCCCGGTGGGGTCGCTCCCAGATTTCCGCATGTAGGAATCGTGCTCGACGATACGAGTTATCTCGGGGATTTCCCGTTTCCTCCGCCCTTTCATTCCGGTGCTGCTCCACATTCATCTCACTTCACCCTCATCGGCTCTCAAGACCTCGATGTTAAGAGCCGCCCAAATCTCTCCACTCACTCACTAAAAAAGTAAATTTCTCAAATGAACAGGCTGTAAAGAATATTATTTTATGTGGGAAAGAATATTTGATCATCACCCTTCCGACTCGGTCTTATATTGGCAGAGAGCCAGCCAATGATGAACGTTGTGTAAACGTGTCCGGTGTTGCGTGAATTAATACGACTGCAAATAGGAATACAGAGACGATAGAACCGATGGCCAAGAAACCGTGCATATAGACGACTCACTTATAGCTTGTCTTAATAGTCAGTAAATCTGACCCGCACTCAAGGGGTTAAAGAAAACAATAGTCAACATGTTTATATGTAAGGTTGGCAGCAAATTGCGAACATTAGTGCTGTGTAACATATTAACTTCGTAATATACCTATCTAGACACAGTGTACACAGTTGTGCACGTAATACACGGCAACTTTGGACGATAATGTACACTGCGATGCCCAATGTCACTTTGCGTAGCTGATTTGTATACCTTGCTACTGTTTTAGGTTGTGAATTATTGCTATTACTAGAGCCGAACACAAGGAGTACGCCTACAGCTCATTGGCTGTGATAACGTAAAACATGTTGTGTCGGCTTTAAGTACAGCACGCAGTTCAAAATTATTGGCTAGAGTAGTTTTGTTTGGATGTTACGCATTTAAGAAAACAATTTGGAGGAGTAGTAAGATATTTAGGATTTACAAGACACTTGGTAAGTGCGTCGATACTCGCAATTATGTTCACGGCGGTGTTGACTTTAACGTGTTGCCGGAAGACAAATAGGGGCCAGGAGGTGGAAATGATATGACGGCATTTAAAAAATGTCCAGTTAACCTCAAAGTAGCTTTGATGAAATGAACATGAAAAAACAGTAATTATTTAATTGAAGACTTATTTGCAACGGTTTTAGTTACAATCATTTTCAAACCATGCACGTTTTACGTTTCACAATTTAAATATTAATTTATGATAAATGAAAAAAATTGCTGTAATATTGCAATATTATTTTACGTTATTGCGTTGGTAAAAATACTGAGGTATTTTCTCTTTCTTTCAGATGTAAAAAAAGGTTCTGACGCCATCTATAGTCAAAGACATGGTCTACTAAAAATACAAAGCTTTATGAGAAGCGTTACATCGGCAGTCAGAAACAACCCCTTTCTCCCCCGTAAATTACACTCTTTGTGAGATAATTGAGTTTTTCCCTGCTAACTGCTCCTGGTATGAGAGAAAAAAAACTCTGTAGATGGCAATGAAAGAGAGTAGGCGCAAGAAGAAACGCCGTTGAAAATAATAATTGAATCAATCAATTTAGCCAGCGTCGAAAGTTATCCCATTAAGGCCAATTACTCTTCCGCCTGACACTGGCAATTTTTTTTTGCCTTTGTGGGAGGAGTTTCGCAGTGCGGGTTCCACGGTACACGCGCGATGCAGTCGCGGGTGCCTCGCTACATTTCCTGCACCGTCTGCAGTCGCGTGAGGTATTGCCATAATTTACGCGGAATCCTTCCATTCGTTTGAGCTCCCACTTCTCCTTTTCTAACTTCAGTGGCCGTTAAAATAAATTGCAGCTATTCACGTCACATTGCGGACGCTAAATACTATATTGTTCTCCAGCGTGATCACAAGATGAGCACTTCTGATATGTTTGCACACTGCTTCGTGGAGGTTGCAGCGTCAAACGCCATATCTAACGCAGACATTGCACATGAATAATTCTGATAATTCTAATGCAGGAAATCGATTAAACGTGGATTTATTTACAGTTATTTATGATTTATTACTGTAAAATAAACATATTCCTTAGTTACAGCTCGTGACAAACTAATTAATGTCTATTAAATTTTTGTGATGAAACAATTTAACATAGCGAATAATTCTTAATTTTTCGTATTTTAACCATTGCATATATAATANAAATTTTTGTGATGAAACAATTTAACATAGCGAATAATTCTTAATTTTTCGTATTTTAACCATTGCATATATAATATTACTCCATAAAAATGTTTTTCAAAATAATTTTTGGCTTGTTGCCTTAATTTTTTATTTTTACTATATGTATTTTTACTGTGCTTTTTGGTCACATTATTGCTTTCATTAAAATTCCTTTAACTTTCTGTAATAAATAAAAAAATCTATTTCTCAGTAAAGTATTAACTGATTTTATATAGTTAATTAACAGTATTTTAATTGATTAATTTTACTTCATAATTTATTTATTATAATTTGATGCGTAATGTTAGGGTAACATAGACTATATTTAATTTGCTTAAATTAAAATTTATATTTATACTTTATCCATATTAAAAATCTGATTAACATAAAATTTTAACTTAAATTATAATGTTTTATCAATTTATTTTTATCTAAGAACTATTATTTTCAATACAATCACCATTCGGTAATATTTAACTTAATGCCTAACCATTTTGCCAATGTAATCCATATACATGTTAAAAATTAGAAATATGTTTTAATATTTTATGTACACATTTTTTAAGCATTTAATATTGATAATTACATTATTTAACAAATTTTTTCATCATATAAATAACAGTTATTTGCTGTTGAATATCTGTGAGAAGTCACTGAAATTATATCTATTATTCATTGTGCATGTGTGTTTCATAAATTTTTCGCTATCTTGTTAATTGCATTGTTTATATAAATCTTTTACATATTGCTGAGCCTGCTAAATTATTTGCAGAAAAGTAATATTATTAATGATGTTATATGTCTTTTTCTAAACTTATCATAACTTATCATTACTTAAATAACATTGCATAAAACTTTAAATATAAGTCATGATATTCACTGGAATTGAACAAATAAACGTAATTTTTTTTGTATATAGCATATATACACTGAAGAGCCAAAAATAATGGCACACCTGCCTAATATCGTGTAGGGCCCCCGCGAGCCCGCAGAAGTGCCGCAAGACGACGTGGCATGGACTCGACTAATGTCTGAAGGTATGCAGGAGGCAATTCGCACCATGAATTCTGCAGGGCAGTCCACAAATCCACAGGAGTGTGAGGCGGTGGAGATCTCTTCTGAACAGCACGTTGCAAGGAATCCCAGATATGCTCAATAATGTTCATGTCTGGTGANAGATCTCTTCTGAACAGCACGTTGCAAGGAATCCCAGATATGCTCAATAATGTTCATGTCTGGTGATTTAGGTGGTCAATGGAAGTATCTTAAGTCAGAAGAGTATTCCTCGAGCCACTCGGTAGCAACTCTCGACGTGTGGGGTGTCGCATTGTCCTGCTGGAATTGTCCACGTCCGTCGGAATGCACAATGGACATGAATGGGTGCACCTGAACGGACAGGATACTTACTTATCTGTCACCTGTCAGAGTCGTATCTAGACATATCAGGGGTCCCATTTCACGCCAACTGCACACGCTCTATACCATGACAGAGCCTCCACCAGATTGAACAGTCCCCTGTTGACATGTAGGGTCCATGGATTCATGAGGATATATCCATACCCGTAAACGTCCATCCCCCCGATACAATTGGAAACGAGACTCGTCAGACCAGCCAACGTGTTTCCAGTCATCAACAGTCCAATGGCGGTGTTGGCGGGCCCAGGCGAGGCGTAAAGCTTTGTGTCGTGCAGTCAACAACGGAACACGAGTGGGCCTTCGGCTCCGAAAGCCCATATCAATGATGATCCGTTGAATAGTTCGCACGCCGGCACTTGTTGATGCCCCAGCATTGAAATCTGAGCTAACTTGAGAAAGGGTTGCACGTCTGTCACTTTTAATGATTCTCGTCAGTCGTCGTTTGTCCCGTTCGTTCACGATCTTTTTCCGGCCGCAGTGATGTCGAAGATTTGATGTTTTATTTTCCGGATTCCCGATATTCACGGTACACTCGTGAAGTGGTCGTACGCGAAAATCCAAATTTTATCGCTACCTCGGAGATTCTATGTCCCATCTCTCGTGCGCCGACTATAACACCACGTTCGAACTCACTTAAAACTTGATAATCTGCCATTGTAGCAGCAGTAACCAAGCTAGCAACATTGCCAGACGCCTGTTGTCTTATATATGTGCTTCCGACCGCATCGCGTTACTCTGATTGGTTTCATACCTGTGTTGTTTGCATAAGCGTGCATATACCAGTTTTTTTGGCTCTCGAGTGTAATAAAAATGGATTTTAATTTTAAATGTAAATACAACTCGAATATGGCTGGAAATTAAAGAAACGCGTTTTGATGGAAATTATGTAAAAGGAGAAATTTATTTTATTAAAATGCCAAATTTTTGTATTTTTGTTGAAAAATTATGGTTCCTTTTTAAAAGAAATTTGTACAGAAAAATTTTAATCTAGAACATGCAATTAATTTCCTACTACTAAGGTTTACCTGTTTCTATTTATACAATGAAGTAATTTCAAATCAGCAGCAAAACTGAATGATGTAGTTATCTCTATTACATAAAAGGAAAATTCCTAGGTGACTAACAACTACATGAACGTACATCCAATACGCAAGGTTTATGGAAATGCAGTTTTAGGCGTGGCTGACGCGTAAGGTACAGGAATCGATTATTAAGAAAATTCAAATAAAGGACTTGTTTTTTTAGAGTTCGCCCATAAATATTACTTTAAATTGATTTCAAGTATTTTTCTTTTTGCAATTTCTTCTGTATTGCGGTTGTATTTAACTTTAAAACTATACATATTAAATCGCCTAAAAATTAATTTCGGAATGTTATCGTTTTGGTAAACCTAGCATCTGAGGCGTGAACTACTAATGAGCAATACAAGAAAGCCGCGGGTAGAAAGATGCTCTTCCAAAGGAAGATAATGCGATAATGTGATAAAATGTTACTTCGAACTGGATACAAAGAAGTTTGTTACTAATAAAAAGAAAGTCAATAATTTCTTACAGGTAATATTATAACAGGCAATATTACAAAATTACCACAGTTCGTTTGACAAGGTATATTTTAACAAATTAGTTTATGACAACAGAAATGTTTGTTCGGCGTGTCTAAACAAATTGTACCTTAAAGGATGTTCTGTGACTTAGACAAGTACCTGCAAATGCTGATTATGTAGGCATTTGTTTAACAATAGTGCACAAACAGACTGGAAGGCTTCCACGTGGCCATTCTTTACAGTTCTCGTTCCTGGCAGAACAGAGGCCGGCATGAAAGCATCACTTCCTGCTTACGAGTCTCAGCGCCAAAGGGTTCAATAAGAAATAAACAAGAGACCGAACGATAAAAGGGAGCAATGATCGGTTCCCATAAAAAGGGCTCAGGAAGTAATAATCTGAAGTTTCTCCATTTCCAAAGATTCTAAATTATTAATGGCTCCCTCCGCACTTCCTGGAATAACGACAGGAAACATTAATTTTTTCCCCCTGGATCGAAGAGTCAATGGACGCGGCGACATATAACTTTATTGTTTCTTTCAGACGGGCAACACACCCAAGTTTGTTCGTAAACACAACTTCCATGAGGCATCAATGGCGATTTGCTTTTGTTCCTTGATACAGTTATTGGTGAATCTTCTTGTTTAGTGGCGTGACCAGAATTTTCTATCAAAACAAGTACAAAAAATATGTGATGAGAAGTTTACATGTATTCATTTGCAGGAGACTGATTACTAAAAAATATAATTTTCCATAAACTCTATTTTATTTAGAAATTATTAGCCAGCAGAACAAATGTCACAGGAAAAATTAGCTATATAACTTAATAATAAAGAAATAAAATAAAATCAAACCTCTCATATTGAGTTCGAATTAGCTTTTTGATCATGTGACACACACGATAATACATTTTTTTTTTTGGTTTCCTTGTTTTTCATTAGAAATATTATAAGCTACTCACTTACTCCAAGTACCGTTTGTATGCCATAAAGATTACGAGTGCAAAATTTTGTCGTACGTTATTTCACAGGAATTGTTAATAATATTGCCTCCAAGATTTGTATGTGATTTCTTTTGATCGTTACATATTCACATCTTATCTTTGTGCCAGTAGACTAATCGTCGGTTGGCTTACATAGTAAACAAACGTAAACTTACACATAAAAACATCATACACATTCAGGGTTCACCTAATATTGGAACCTACAACCTCGCAGTCCCAAAGTAACGCCTTGGTGACTTGAGTCTCGGAGATTCCTCGCTACGTAATTTTCGTAGCTGTGACATAATAATGCCCACGCAGATGAAAGTTTTTTTTTTTTGCAGCGTAACGTAAATGTTAAATGAAATATTTTTTCTTTGTCGAAATTTTTTCCCTCTTTCGTGAATTTTTACGCGACCTCTGAAGTGTAAGGCGGTGAAAGATTCGCCGCTATATTTTGTAATTGCTTTGGCGGGTTTTTACTTCCCGTAACATCATCGCTGCTCATATTTCTGGTTGTTCAGTAGTACAAATTCAATGGCATTAGTACCACTCTATCCAAGGCACAGGGTTCTCAGGTCCGATGTAATAACAGGCCCGTCCCGGTCAGAGGAAAATGGCGTTGAATAGCACTAATCACAGTCTCAAAACTGCATAATTAAGCTGAGCGCCTGCTATATAGGTTTATGCTGAAAATGGGGTAGAAAACATAATGACTGGGAATTAAAAGCAATCACAGTAATTGGCAAAATGTCAGAAATTACACGATACGAAACATCAAATTCATAGACAGTTTTATCCTTTATTATGCCATCTGTGAGTATTGAACTCCGCCGAAAAAAAAACCAAATAATTTGATAATTCTGTATTATTTTCACAATTTTTCTTTTAAACTGTTTAATCAAAAAACACTTGAAGGTAAATTCATTCTAAATAATTTAGATGGGAGTTGAAAAGCCAACACTTAATTTTAGGTCCCTTACGTTCCTCTAATAGTAACTTAAATTTAGCCATCCATTGTTATTTGGCAACGTTGGAATATGTGAGATTGGATTGCCAACAGTAGTTGAGTGTTGGGCTTCTGACTACAATTATAAATATGTTATTAAATGCCAGTCTCAAATCGAGCACCGTGTACGCTGAGTGCATTCTTTAAAATACATTTTTATGTGTGAAATATCGATTTTTTTGTTACTTGTGTACGACTAGCAGAGTAGTCACGTTATTATCGGTTTCCTTGAGAGTAGTTTTGAAATTCGTTGTCACGGGCAATGTTTTATCTTGCCACTGCCGTCATCGTGTGTAAAGTGAATACTACATTACGTAACTTGGCATCAGCCAGACACGTTCCATGAAAATTACTGTCACGGACATTTTTATAGTGGCAAAGTTTTTAAGAACTACGTTTGCGGACACCTCACAGTAGACAAATCAACTAAAAGTGAGAAAAGAGTCACCTGCCCAATATTAGACTCTTAGAAAGATGATCAAGACGAAGACCATCTGGCATGCGTAACTTAGGCTACACATAAATAGTTACATATCGGTTATATCACGAGATCGTATAGAAGTCGTTTGGAGGGAAGCCAGACGTCGCAGTTATGAAAGATACCCAGCTTGATAGCCAGCTTATTACTTTGTACGGAACCTGCCTTTAAAACTACAAACAAACTACAAACTACAAACTAAAACAACTAAAACAACTACAAACCAACCCGACGTGAATTTTTAGTCTACGGTGCGAAATTTTTAGCTCACACCTAAAGGAATAACTCGTTGGGGCGTTTTAGAGAAAATAAGTTACTTATCCACATCGCAATATGTATTGTGTTAAACTCGAGTAGGTGAGAGAATAAAATGAATCTGACAGAATCATCAACTAAGAATAATGCCAATATTAATATGAACGAAGTGCAATATGGCGGTCATTAAATTGGCATGGCAGAATGAAAACTTTGAAAAAGGAGTCATTCACCAAGGCCGTCGTGCAAGTCAAATGGCGAAAGTATGAGATGGAGATGAAAGCTGTGTATTTAATCTTACCCCCCCCCCTTAAAGTACACNCTTGTTTTTTTTTCTGTTTCTGCTGCTAGAAACTACATCCTTTTTCTATGCTACTAATTACTAATACAGCATTCCTTTGTGAGCAATAAAACGAAAGCGTAGCATATATAACCCCAAACAGATAGCAAGCCTTGATATTCACCACACGCAAAACTAGAAACGCATGTATACAATAGTGCGTAATATATAGAAGTAATATACTTACTTATATGGTACTTAAGTTAAAATATTTTTTTATCATTAAAGTTTCATATTTTTGCATTTAACACATTATGAGATATTTAGAGAAACTATTGCTGACTGAATAAAAAAACGGTTACATAAAAATTGTTGCAAATTGCCGCAAAATAATAACTACATTTCTCTCACAGCAGGTGACATGAGTAAACCGGCTTCCCTCATGTTACACAGAGTCTGTTATTGGTGTAGTCGGCTCGGTTCACGCGTTCTGTACTTGCGATGGTCCCGGTAGAAACCGGGTTCCTCTCGGCCTCTGCAGATGCGCCAAGGTTGCACTCGCTTGGCTTCGATCCCCGTCGGACAAGGGAGCGTGTTTTCCCGCACTGAATCCCTGACAGCGTGCGGGGATGAAGTCTGCGTTGCCATCGTCTCGTCAGGGGACCCTGAAGCCCTATCCAGGCTGAGGCTGGACCTCGTCCTCGGGTCGGCTGTTGTTACCTGGTACATCCTCGCCTCTCGAATTTTTTCTCGGGTTTGTTGCTCTGTTGTTACTAACTCGTCTTGGGGTTGCGCCATACTCACCGTTGGTTGCATCTTACGCCCTCTATTATCTGCTATTTCACACCCGGTTTCTATTTCTTCATAGTTTTCCCCTTCTATCGCTTCCTCGTTTACTGCCTGTCCCCCTTCGCTTTCTCACCATTCCTTGCTTCGGCTGTCCTCCCCCTTTCTCCCACTCTCCTGCTCCCCTTCGCTCACCCGTCCGCTTTCTCTCGCTTCGTCTTCTTTGCTCGCAAGTTCGCTTCCTCTCGCTTCGTCTGGCACCTGCGTATTTTTAGCCCGGTAAACTGCTGTTGGCTCGGGCTCCTCTATCGGCAGGTACAGTGGCCCAGGCGCCCATGAGGCCCTGAGATAGCGCATAGGGGCAACGGCTGGCTTATCGTTTTGACCCTCTCTTCCCGCTACCTTGTCCATTGTCCGGCGACCTAGTGACCCACTGCGGGTTTCCTCTGAGCTGTCNATCGTTTTGACCCTCTCTTCCCGCTACCTTGTCCATTGTCCGGCGACCTAGTGACCCACTGCGGGTTTCCTCTGAGCTGTCCATTGTAATTAATGTGGGACCATCGGTGTGGGATTCGGGGATAGGGCGTATCTGGTTCCGTGGCACCTTCCGCACAGTGCCCCTCTCATCCTCGACCAAATAAACATTTCCCTCTGTCTCGACTACTATATGCGGCCCCCGCCACTTAGGCGCAAATCTCGCACAGAATTTTTCATTGCCTCGGCTTAACGGATGGGTGCGTATTAATATGTGACTACCCTCGGTCAAGAGGTGTCCGGTGGTCGCTTGTTCTGGGTATTTCCGCCGGATATATGGTTGTTGGCTTCTCTGAGCTGCCCCTGTTCTCCATATCGCCTCTCTTCGTATTTCTTCGGGGGGGTGGGAAGTTCTGCAGGTTCTNGTTCTGTAGGTTCTGTTTCCCACTGCTATTCCCCATGTCTGTGGAGATTGTATCCCAGAATTAGTTGGCTGGGAGAAGTTCCAATTGCGTCATTGTGCTGACGTCGCAGTGTATACAGGATCTCAGGAAGCTGGATGTCCCATTGAGTATGATTCGTGCCCATTCTTATTCGCATACTCTTCTTTAATTCCTGATTCCGGCGTTTGGTAGGGTTGGCCTGTGGGTGGTAAGTTGGAGTAGTCCAGTTTTCCGCCCCCCATGTCTCGCAGGCCTCCGTCCATTTTACTCCCGTAAACTGGGTTCCATTGTCGGTTAACACGCATTTCGGGTACCCCTAACGTGGAAATACCTCTCGCTCCATTTGCCGGATGATTGAGTTGGCCTCCTGGTTTGGTAACGGGAACGCCTCTGTTCACCTGGAGAAAAGGTCGGTCACGACTAGGAGGTATCTCTTTTCTTGGTGTGTGCGTGGGTAGGGGCCCATGATATCTACGGCGATGTGTGTCCATGGCGTTTTTGGCCAACGGGGTGTTTATCGCATCTTTAATGTAGGGAAGGCCTTGTTTTCATAACAATTCTGGCACCTGGTGACGCATGCCCTCATATCTCGACTAATTCCTTGCAGTGTATATTTGTTGGTCAGGGCCCTTAAGGTCTCATGAAAGCCTGGATGTCCTGCATGGCGGTGATCATCGTGGTGTTCACAGATACTGTCTCGTAGCTCGTGGGGGACCTCGATTTTCCATTGATCACTTTGTGGGTGCGGTCTCGCCCGGATTATGCCACCTCTTCTCTCGTACTGGTCTGGATATCTCCTCATTAACTCCTGTAATTTGGGGTCAGCCTGCTGTTGGTCTCGTAACAGATTTTTATTTTCGTGGAACTTTACTAACTGTAGTTCCACGTCATCCGGCCGTGGGAGTTTTGGGGGAGAGGGGGGCAGTATTCGCTCCCAGTCGTCGATTTCTGTCTCTTATTTGGGAATCTGTGGTCGACGGGATAAGGCATCGGGCAGCTCGCTGTTTGAGCCTGGACAATGCTCGATGGTGAAGGAGAATTCCATTAACAATAAGGCCCACCTACCCAATTTCGCTTTCTCGTCACTCTTGGTGTTCAGCCACGTAAGGGCCTTATTATCTGTTCTGAGAATGAATTGTCGGTGCTCAAGGTAATAGCGGTATTTGCGGACTGCAAAAAAACACAGCCAAGTACTCCTGCTCATTACTGTGGTAGCGGCATTGTGTCTCGTTAGCATGGTACTGGTATACTCTATAATTCGTCGCTGGTTCTGTGACTGCTCATGATATAGGACAGCGCCCATTCGACTCCGCTTGAGTCTGTCTGTAAAATTAGGGGTAATTCTGGCATAGGTCGGTATAGCATGGTTTTGTCGCCATATCGCGCCTTTAATATTCGGAATGCTTCTTCGTGTCTGTCTGTCCACTTCCAGCGAGTTGTTTTGAGTAGGAGTTCATCGAGGCGGCCATAATAGGGGCGAAATCTGCTATAAACTCTCTGAGCCAAATACATAACCCCAGAAAATGTTTCAACTGTCTCCTGTTAGTTGGTACTCTAGCCTTCTCAATCTCTCTCACTTTCTCGGGCTTTGGATAATTCCCGTCTGGTGTAATTATGTGCCTTAAGTATTCTACTCGGGTCTTCCCGAAGTGACACTTCTCCAGTCGGCACGTGACTGCATGGAGTTCCAAGCGCTCCAGGACTTTTTGCAAGTGCACCTGGTGTTCTTCCCATGTGCTCGAATATATATGACATCGTCCAGGTACGCTAGGCAAAACTGTCCACTGTAGCCTGTCAAACTACTGCTGACATCAGTCTTTGGAAAGTAGCGGGTGCATTCTTCAACCCGAAGGGCATTACACGAAACTGCAGGGTTTCACCTTCTGGGGTTGTAAACGCCGTATATTTGCTGGATCCTGGGTGTACCGGGATTTGCCAGTATCCACTGCGCATGTCAGGAGTGGAGAATATACGTGTGTTCCCTAGGTCGCTGAGCATATTAGCCAGGTTTATAGTTGGGGGTGCTATAGGGTTTGTGATATTGTTTAAGGCCTGGTAGTTGACACAGAAACGAAGTTGTCCATCTTTCTTTGGCACAAGTACCACTCTGGCGTTATATGGTGAGTCAGTTGGCTCCACTATTCCTTGCGATTTCATCTCGGCTACCTGGTCTAATATTATTTGCCTGCGGTAGGCGGACAGGTTACCTTGTCGGCAGTATACAGGGCGAGCATGTTACCCAGATTTCATGTTGAATGGCTGTGGTCTGATTTAATCTGCCGGTATGCTCGAATACGGCTACGTGAGTGTTGAGTATCCGGAATAATGACCTCGGTTGGTCAGTCCCGAGTTGGTGGTTTACCCCTTCACTACAGATTTCTTGTAATATTTGCGGGTTTATTGGGGCTTCTCAGTTTATGGCCAACCTATCATGTTTACCTAAATATAGGTGCTGTTGTCCACAGTCGGTCGATTATGCAATTTGGGCTTGTTAGCCAATGTTGTCCGAGGATAATCTCATCCACTAAATGTGGTGCGCAAAAAAATTCAGTTTGAACTGTTTCTACCTCCGTGGATACTGTCAGTGTAATAATTCTGTCTTTGGTCGGTCGTGACTCAGACTGGGCCATTTGAATTATTCGGGTGTTTTTCTTTATCTGGCTTTTCTGTTCGGGAGTTAGCAGCTGGGTTTTAATGAAATTGCCAGTTGCGGCCGTGTCCAGTACTGCCTTAAGATTCTGGTTATTTATGCGGACTCCGATCCGAGGGGCGTGTGTTCCCGGCCTCAGATAGCTTAACGTTAAAATTGGTTCCACCCTTTGTCTTACGCCAGGGCTGATGGGCGACTCTGTGTCCCGGTGGCTGCATTTCCCGGCTCCCTCTTTCCACCCTGACGGTTCGTCTTCCCTATGTCGAGGGGGCCAGCCGTGGTGTCTTTTTCCTTAGTGGCAGGCGGGTCAGAACATTTGTTTTCTCCTGTTCTTCGTAATCTAGCTCTTCCTCAATCGCTCTCTCTACCAACTCCTCTATGCCCGTCGCCCGCGGATGTCGAAGGGCGCTTCTTATTGCTGGTAGCATTAACTTTGTAATGATACGAACTCCCTCTACCTCGGTACTTTCGGGAGCGATGCGGGAATACATTTGCGCTTTTCGCCTAATAAAAATCTCTGATTATTCCTGCTTTTGTTGTTTGTGTGTGTAAAAGTCTGTTCTTAAGGCCATAAGTACTTCCTCCCCCGCGAACTTGTTGTTTAGGCGGGTAGCGAACTGCTCCCAGCTCGTCACAAATTCTCCATATTTGTTCCACCACATAAGGTCGGCGCCCTTTAACTGCTCGCATGCCTTCATCACCCACCGCTTCTTAGGAATTCCGCCGACCTTGAATACGTGTTCAGAATTATGTAGAAAATACACAGGGACTGCATGGGGCCTGCCTGAAAATTCGGGCAGTACTATTTCTTCGGGCATTTTCAGCGCCGGTTCTACATGGCTAGCAGGGGTTTGGTCCGGGGGTGAAAGGTGTACCCCTTCCCCTTGGGTTTGGCTCGTTAGCTTCTCTCGGCATTTCCGGTAGTTGTATTCGGTGCCTTCGGTCGGTCGGAATGTCTGGGGCCAACCGATACACTTATTACAATAGCGCTGGGAACAGAGGCTGCACCAGATCGTGTTTATTTCTGTCCTCCTACAAAATGGAGCACTGCATGCCTCTAGTTGAGGACTTTCGTCTTCGCTTCCCCCATCCCTTGTCCAGAGGTTCTCTAGGGTTCCTTCGGCTCTCGCCTCCCTTCCCTCCGGTGTCTTCTGATATGCGTTTCCTCCATACTTTTTGCTCGCCGCCTATAGGAATCCCTATTTTGCCGGCCTAGTACCACTCTTTAGGGAGCCATGAGGCGGTCACGCTATTATAGGAGGAGGCGATACATCTCAAGACCTGTTGTTCGGAGTATTGGATCATTCGATTGCGACCTTATGAAAGATGATTCACATTTCGTTAAGCAAGTTACTACAGCAGAAGAAAGTTTTGTACTGTCGAGTTTCATGTTCCGATTTGCTTTACAAGGAATGACTGCGTATAATGGGTCCGGCATTCTCGAGGTGTGCTTTTATAGACATCCACACAACAGCACTGTCTCAAGTGTCAACTTTCTGAGTCAACTAGATTCAAGAGATATAATATGTTGGAAGACTTTCGCCATCAATGAACTTGTTGCTACATCTAATTCTGTTATTAGTATTGCATCGAACCCTGTATTGTATTCTCGTCGTAAGTTGCGTTTTGAACTTGGAGATGCTATTTGGATTGGTTCATTCTGACTTGCTCGGTAATTCGGTATGGGTCACCCTGACTAGTTCGGTAATTCAGTATAGGTGAGACCCCTTTTCTCGGGTATCGTCTGATTCTTGATTCTGTCTCTACAGAGTTATCTATGCCCCATGTTGGGCGCCATTTTAACTTGATGCTACTCCCACCTGTGTGTCATAGGGTCCTAAGTTAAGGTTAAATAGCACAGATTATATGGTGCCTGATAGGTTGAGGGTAAACATTAAGTTAGTCTTCCGGTGTTTCACTTTACTGGTTGTTATATTGTCTCGAGTTTAGATGTACAGAAACACTTCTGAGGTGTGGTACTCTATTTAACTAATTCGGATTAACTGTGGGCGATGTCTGGGGGGGAGGGGCTTCTTTGGACGACGACTTTATACTTAGCTCTGCTTCCCTTGTTGGGGTAGGGGTGTGGAGGAGGGTGCAGAACAATCGAATACTTCATACATGTGGCATGGTTATTGTTGGTGGAAGGAGGGATGAACTGCACCCTCAAACTTACCCTGTCAGCTCTCTTTCCGCGGCAGGTGTCCAAGTTTCCCCTTTGTTAGCTAAGGGGGGAGGAGTGCTCGTGGCACCACTTTCAAACTTGTCAGCCGTTTTCTCTTGTGAAGCTAGAGGTGCTCTAGCTTGGCTCTGCAATTTCTCCCGTTTTCCTACGTATTTACGTAGTGCCTTCCGGGTGCTTCGGTGATATGCCAGCTCATACTCGGCACAACCTTGACATGTGTAACTGCGATCCGTCCTCTGGGTTGACCTGTCCTGACTGCCCACGTGTCTTGCGACGCGTGTCAACTGGTAGGCGCTCGCGGGGAGGAAAATATGGCAGGGAGGTCAGAGAGGTTTCTACTCCCAATATGCATTACATGTCACATTGATAAAATTTGTTTAGTTGGAAATACGTCTTGTTTAGGCGAAGTTTAGAGAGGGGGATGATGCGGGCTTTATAACATGATGGAAGAGGCAATTTTTATATACATGTTCTGAGATAGTTGTACATCATCAATATGGAATTGAGTGGAGAGTGTTAATATGCTGCTGAATAATGAATTAACAACATACTTGTATTTTTTGCAGCTATCAATAAGAACATAAACTATTTTTGGGACAATTAGGTATTTTTCTTGAAAACGTAAAACCTTGTCATTATGATATAAACTGTACGTTTTGATGACTGCTTGGTAAAATACTTTTTTGGACGTAATATTAGGGCATTTACGTACTTTCTCAGCGAATTATTGACACCAGGAGAAAGTAGTGCTATAACCTATACAAAAATGTTAGTATATAGCTTAGAGAATATCTCAAAAGTATAACATAAGATTGAAACTTTCTCGAACAACTAAAGTGTAACAGCTGCTGTGCTAGGTCGCATAATATCATCAGATGAAAGTCTATTAAAATATGATTTTACAACATGAAGGAAACGATGATAATATCCTAAATAAAAAGAAAATATACAAATATTTAGGTCGACAGCTTCATTTTGAGACAACAAATTTTCCTTTTCTTTCCTAAACAATTTTTAAACATTACGGATCCCAGCATAATGGGTAACTGTAAGATTCGTCGGTAACACTGCAAGTACATCCCATCAAATTGTACCGTTCTCTCACTTCATCTCTCACCGCCGACATAATCGTCGATGCAACCTTACGAACGTGTGTACACGTTGGCTATCTCGAAGACAGCCTGTTTATTGCTGAAGTGTATGTAAAATGAAGAATGTAAAATGTACGGAGGTGGAAAATAATCAACTGACGACAGCGCAGTCCATGTCGTGGAGTCTCATAATGTACTTTTCGGTTGCCTACATAAAAAGACGCCCGGGGTTCTATATTTTAGATATCACGGATTTTTCAGGAACACCTTATAAGAGAAAGGTTGCGAGAAAGTTTGCAGATCTCGTGTGCCAGGAGCTACGCTCCATATTATTTATTGTTTGCTTGAGACATGAGCATATCCAACTTTTCCTCCCCCCGGAGACCTAGATGAACTAGTATATAACCCAGTACACCGTGGCGAGGCAATGCAGACGTGCCCTCATTACATACGCCATCTCAACCCTGTTGATTGGACAGTGCTAATATAGTGACACGTAGAACATTTAGGGTTTGTGAAAATATCGTACCATATGAATGTTACTGTATGTCAAATTTGTAACCGTTCACAAAATTCCGAAATAGCTTATACTTTTTTTTTTAATACGTACGCATGTCCAAATCTTGAAAATAAATTTCATAATTACTGTGTTGTTGCAAAATGAAGTTGAAAAGTAAGGTATTAAGAATTTACGAATAACCGAACTTACACACTTGTCAGTTATAATATGCGATCTACAGTTAACTTGTGTTCCTTTAAAGTTATCAGATAATGAGCAATAAATTTTGCTCTTGATAAATTATTGCTTATGAACAAGACTTGAATGTCACCGTTATCACATTATGTATTTGTTTTATATTTTTTTACAGAAAGTACGACGAGGTGAAATATTCCGGTGCCATTAAGATTAACCAGATAACTGATATGTCTTAAATTGTTGAACTGGTAGCAGATTCTGCAAATTCGGGAGTTTTACACTTGTTGTTCCAGTGCTGTTTTTTTTCTAACGCAGTGCAAACAGTTTGTAGGTGTTTCCAATTTATTGCTACCTGATCCTGAGCACGATAATAAATTTTGTTTAACGTAGTTAATAAGTTGTTGTGTTTCCATATTTTGCGTTATAAGTTTGAATAAAAAAATGCAGAATTTTTCTCTAGTTTAAGTTTAACTGACAATTCACAGTCGAGATTATGTCAAAAATGAACCTACAATTTTATTTAACTTGAAGAAGGCTAGCAACACGCTTAATAATTTCTGAGTACCTGATAATGTTGCTGTAGTAACCAGATTTTTGAGCTCCGTCCAAATGTTCAACGCAATATGTTCCCACTCCCTTGTGAATGCAAATATGCCGCTGTAAAAATTTACAACTGGCTTGCAACCAATTCAACCACGGACATACGGCTTATATCATGCAATTTGTAACAGTGGGTTTATGAAGAAGAAAAATACTGCTAAGCGCATGCAAAGTCGTTATCATAACTTATTCTTTTCAAATAACAGAGGAATAATGCCATAGTGAAAAAAAGATATAGTATTATGATCTCTACCGTGATTTTAGTAATTTAATTTGTAAAAAAATTTAATTATGACTTTAAACTGTGTTTTTAGGAGTTTTTTCAATTTTAGCACCGTTATTGTTTATAATATGATTCAACATGTAAAAATGAAAGTATCATACAATTTAATTACATGCAGTAAGGGATGCTAAAAACTATAAATTAAGACATTTATGCGAAATAATTTTTAATAGATTAAATACTCTGCGCTCTACGAATATCGAGTTTTGTACCAACTGTTCTCGATAATCTCTGCGAAATTACTAGCTGCTAGATGTGATAGTGCTGCTCCAAGCGCTAATTTACATTGGGAATGGAGAGTGCTGCACTCTAGATTGTAACACAAGAACTTTGCCCTGTAAAGTTTAAATTTAATATAGGATACAATTCCGAATTCATTCGTTCAAGCACATTCCAAATCATCCTGATAGAGCCCCTTTCATGATAGAAATAGCGAGAAACTAAAATCCTGATACGGCCCCTTTCAGAATTCCCTTACAATTGCAGCACCTAAAAACTTATATGTGAATAGAATATCTTTCCACTTTCTTAACTCAAAGTTCAAAACTTACGGATCCTGAAAGGGCCCCTATCAGCACTTCAGCTTTTCAGGAAATTCCTGATAGGACCCGTTTCAAAATATTATACTTTTCAGTTTTTATAACGCACTTAATAGCGATGCAAAGTCCTGAAATGGATCCTTTCCAGATCTTTCCACTGAATATTTTGCAGAAATATTTTGATAGAACCCCTTTCCAGATGCTGCACTTTCCTTATTTTTGGACCAAAGAAATCCGGAAAAGTATTATATCCTGAAAGGGCCCCTTTCAGGCTTTTGTTAAAACTCAGCAGCCACAAAAAGTTCTGATAAGTATCCTAACAGGGTAGGACACTTTTCCAAATTTTCTTTGCTCAAAAATAAGGAAAAGTGCGAAATTTGGAAAGGGGCCTTATCAGGATCTTTCCAAATGTGCACACTTGTTATAAATCCAGAAAGGGGCTCTTTTAGATAGGATAATTTTCTACGTCCCTGAGTGAAACACTGGCATTCAAAGTGCATGCTTCCATAGGTACAATCTTCCCGTTCCCAGAAAGAATTTCTCCTGGACGGGGTTCGAATAAAAAAGCACAGAAAGCGATAGTCATAACAAGCAGCAACTTGAATACATCGAAAGCCAGAAAAAAGCCTAAGAAAAAACAGACAACTTCAGGTATCTGCAATGTTCATAGTCTAATGCATGATTTCGATATGCAGTGTACTAGTGAAAGGACTGCTATTGTTGGCCAACTGACCGAAAGCTTAGCGTAAACATCAATATGTGAGTGCTCGTCTACCTCTACCCCACTCATAGCCTTCCCGTTCACACGTAAATTGCAAAATAAAATTATGCATCGAAGCTATCTGAAGTTACATTTATGTGTGGATCGATGTAGGTTGGTGACAGACTTTAGTACACAACTGAAGAGATGTTCTGCGGAGTGCGTTAGGGGCTGCAGATCAACTCTCGGGTGTCAGCTCTGCTCCGCTGTAAGTCAGCACTAGCACGATTAGCCGCCAAGGAGCACTGCATAATGCCTCTTACGCGCTTAGCAGACAGCCCAGTCTTTATTACGCATTACTGCTTCGGCTCGTAAGCGCACATATCCCTCGCAGACCATTTACGGAGAGAATGAAGTCGTATCTCGTCGGCCGGCCCACAGCTCTTGGCCCATGCTTCTCTCCCCCCTCCCCCCACACTCCCCGGAAATTAAAACAATCCCTTCCCCGGAGCTCTTGCCGAGAGTGCTCGCTACTCATAAACATCCGCACCCCCAACCACCAACCACCCCAGCCTCACGTAGTTACATGATTTCCATCCCTGCCGCCTCATCCCCCTGTATTGTGGAGTCCACCTCTTCCGCCCCTTCCACAACCAACTTGTGGGCGCAATCATAGCGAAGAGCAGGGTGTTTCTCCTCGCCCTATCTCCATGGGAATCATTACAAGAAAAAACCTGATATCGTGTTATCTTCTCAGGATCCAAACATGTGGTGGGGAAAATGATACGTTTTCATCAACAATATGTATTGATTCATCGCGAAATAATATATGCGGAAGGAAGGTTTCAGTAATTCATAATTTACCATTTTTCGTTTGAGAAGCAATTTATGTTTTTGACATTTCCACCACAAAATGCAATTAGTTCGACACCAGATACCCAAGCAACGCATACAAACACACACACACACACACACACACACACACACACACACACACACACACATGCACATTTCTGAGACCGTGCCTTTTGCTATTTCTAACCCAGCGATCTTGGCCACCAGGCTTTACCGCGCTTCGACCGACCAATCGTTGTGGTAAAGAGTTCACGCCCTTTCATTATAGTTATGCCCAAATCTCACTTGTATTGACAAGATCTAAAACCCTAACTTGATTCACAAATGCGCATTGTCACAACCTTCCACAAATACTGAAACCCTTGTACTCGGCACTAAGCGCGTGGTTTGGCCGAGGTACTTTTCGAACTTCTGGTATCTCCAGGACACCAGAGCATTAATGCAGTTGTACGCACGACCATTCTCGGGGAAGAGGATTCCCTCTCGATCACCTCTAGCATACAGTCACACATGTTTCCAGGTACAAGTATGGCTTTCCGTAGTACCGCCCATCTTGTACATGATCCCCGAGGGTTTAAACAGAAGTCATCTTTTACAGAGCCATTGTTATCAGTCATAACATTGCCAAGGTACTGGGAAAACAGACCACACCCCCTGATCACAACCATTTGTATAAGGCTTCTCAGATAAAACTAAAATAGAATGCAACGTACAACTACATCGTGCAAGCAATACTGTCCGTAATTTCGGGAAACCCCTCTCACTGGGCAACTACAGGCAAGCTGCAACGCCAAACCTCCTGGAACTTCGGACCGGAGCGATAAAGCCCCAACAGTGAGAAAAGCCGAGATTATAGAGGGGACGTATGCAAAGCACCCCGCCAGAGTACATACATCCACACAATTGTGACAGAAAAATATCTATGGTTGGTTCAAGTATATATAGTACTGCTTATTGTCTTCTTTCTGCTCACTATGTATCCTTCTGCCACATTTAAACATTAACATTGCCAAAGAACTCCACTAGCTACTCACGCGCCGTTTAAATGGTACTGAAATTGTCAGCAACACGTGTGTATGTTACAATCATACCGCTTCTTAGTTATAACGTTGGGTGTTTAAAATGTAAGAGTAAAATGACCAGCAATCTAATCATTTTACTTTTCATAAGGCTTTAAAATGTTAAAAACTACGGTAAATATGACCTACGGTAACGATAACAATCAATCTTCATCATTATGCAATTACGAAAAGAATTCACCTCCAAATGTCGATTACGAATGTGTTCATTCAACTGTGAATTAGTTATACACTATTTATGAACGCATAGTTTTGACAAACATATCCGCAGTAAACCGCCCCTAAAATAAAAGTAGTCTCTTAACTCCAACTTGGGCTTCAAGTGGCGAATATTACTAGTGAGGGAGGATAGTTAGGATAGTTCACGAGTGTAGAAAGTACTTAGTGACGCCAAGAAAGCGTATGCTTCAGTACTAACGTTCATGAATAATACTTGTGCACAAATGGGCGCGTACATGATGGTTATTTCATTTTTACACCAGAAGAATGCTTAGGAACATGGACATGGGTAACGGAAAGCGAATAAATTAACATTTTGAAAATAATTCCGCTTTTCTATAGCCCATTGCAACGTCGGTAACTATAGAAAATCAAAACTTAATGTACAGATATTTCTTATTTAAAGATTATAACTAACAAAATTAATATTTAACCAAACAATTCTCCATATTACAAACACGCGCTAGATGCAGTTTAAGACTTTCATATTTATTTCGAATTCACGGCCTGCTACATCCACTAATCATTCGAGCAACCGTACACAACTTCTCACGACTTATTTAGCTTTTATAATCGTGTTCGTAACAATAAAAATAATAACTCACACCGTATTCATTTTAACATATTTCAACTTCCAAAAGCACGTATCATCATATACGGAGATTCATTTGCTACACAGATATAAATACACGACAGAGTTTTGGCCATCTCTTTTGCTTGATTGCATATACTTTTCTGTACAAGTGAACGCATTTTGAAATGTATTGCCTTAAAGAGAAAGGTAGGGCGGCGTGTACTACCTAACCCTGGAACTGAAACCTCACCCTGGAACTGAAGTGTGACTAAGTGTTTTTATTTTTTTACCTGTGTAACCTTAGAATGTGTGAGAAGCCCGAACATCTGTGCAGCGAGTAATAAGGGCAGGACGTCCCAGAGCCGAAAAAAGGTCAGATGCCTATATCTGAGTGTAATAACAGTATAATGTAAGAATATAGTGTGTATATTCCCAGTGTATAAAATACGTTTGTTTTCCAAGACCGCCTGTAAAAGGAAGAGGCGGCAGAGATAGTTAGATAAGAGTGTGTTTTCTTTACACGGCCTGTGAGGCCTGTGAAGCCGTCGTAACAGTAAAACAATACCATGTGTAAGTTAGCGATATATTAAGTGTGTGTTGCTTCCGCCTGCCGGAAAAACCTTTGTAAAAACGGCAGTGTGCCAGACATTAACGAGGACAGAGGTTCTAGTCTAGCAGATAAGAATGTTGTTTTATTTTCACGGCCTACGCGCCGATGTAACCGTAAAAATGAACTGTGTCACCAAAACGTAAATGTTGTCAGTCAACTGTGCTAAAATAACCGGCCGTCTTCCATTTTAACTGTTTGCATATATATAAAGAACGTCTCCACCTTACCAGGGGACTGAAGCACAGAAGAGCCACTAAGTTAGAAGTTAAGTGATCAGGAAAGATCAATTTAGGGCATGTGCATAATAGTATAATTATGTAAAAAAAAATTTTTGTAACCCTGTAAGAAAGTGGGTAAGTACTGTAAGGAGTCCGAGGTATGTGGTACCAGGTTTGTGTTTCTTTAGCTAGTTCAAAAAGTAGATCGGCCTGCGATTTATTTGAAACATAATATGTAAATTGTAAATGTATCAGCCTTTAACAAAATGTGTAAGCAGAGCCGGAGTGTTAGTTAGATAAGAACTGCAGGGCGCGCGTCCTTGGTTAACAGGAGAGGAGTGGTCAAGAGGAAGGAGAAGAGAGACAGGGAAGAGACGGCCACAGCTGCCGCGCAGCGAAACGAAAGAGCACGGACGCGCGAACATACCATCAGCTACAGAATGAGAACTACAGACAGAGATGCAACTGAAGCTTAAAATTTGGCGCAGTTATGTCAGCTTCTCAGACCGGGGAGGGGGGGGAGAGTTGACGTGTAATGCATATTGGGAGTAGAAACCTCGCTGACCTCTCCGCCATATTATCCTCCCTGCGAGCGCCTACCAGTTGACACGCGTCACGAGACACGTGTACAGCCAGGACAGCTCAACCCAGAGGACGGATCGCAGTTACACGTGTCAAGGTTGTACCGAGTAAGAGCTGGCATATCGCCGAAGCACCCTGACGGCACTACGTAAATGCGTAGGAAAGTGGGAGCAATTGCAGAGCCAAGCTAGAGCACCTCTAGCTTCACAAGAGAAAACGGCTGACAAGCTTGAAAGTGGTGCCACGAGCACTCTTCCCCACCCCCCTTTAGCAAACCATGAAGCAACTAGGACACGCACCACAGAAAGAGAGCTGACAGGGTAAGATTGAGGGTGTAGATCATCCCTCCTTCCACCAACAAGAACCATGGCACATGTATGAAGTATTCGATTGTTCTGCACCCTCCTCCACACCCCTACCCCAACAAGGGAAGGTGCGTGTACAGTTTTAGGGAGGGAGTCAAGAGAGGATATAAGCGAATTTATGAGAGAAGAGCGGCTCAGTTTTTATCACCGTGCCGAGAGAGTAAGTTGCATTGGAAATCGCGAGAGGACATCGGAACGAGAGGAGAGCATCGAGGAGCTAATCCAGAGCAGCGGTCGAGGGGAGACGGCACCAAACGCGGGCCTTTTCCAAGGCCACCCACATCGCCGGATCTCATCCACAGCCGACAACATACCAAGCAGTACAAGCAGAGCTAAGTATCAAGCAGTCCAAAGAAGCCGCCCTTCCACCCCCAAGATGTCGCCCACAGTTAATCCTAATTAGTTAAATAGAGTACCACACCTCGGAAGTGTTTCTGTATATCTAAACTCGAGACAATATAACCAACCAGTAAAGTGAAACATCGGAAGACTACCTAATTGTTTACCCTCAACCTATCAGGCACCATATAGTCTGTGCTATTTAACCTTAACTTAGGACCCTATGACCCACAGGTGGGGAGTAGCGTCAAGTTATTTACTTTGACGACAATTACTTAACAGTCTAATAAAGACAGTTTTTTCGTAAACACATACTTATTAACAGAAATAAACGTTTTTTTTTCCTTTGTTCTGAACTTCTACATAACTACTGCACACATACGCACTCCAAATAAAAAGTACTTCTTAAACCAATACATAAAGGCATTATTCAGATAGAAAGACTAGATCACAATAAACAAAAAAAAACTTTATTTTTACGAACAAAAGCGTACAGTACTGCACTCAAAAAACAAGCTTGCTTTACTGAATCAGTAAAGCCTCGGTGTGGATGACTCTGGTTACCATTCATTCCTCAAAAAATTGTGGACTAATATTTTCCCATACAGCCATTCTTTTTCAACTGATACCTGCTACAAAAAATATTAAATTAATTATTTTTAACACAAAATATAAAATTCATATAATAATAGTTTTTAACTATGTTGGATTAAAAAACCTTTTTTTATATTTAATTGTTTTTTTTTTTCATGTTTCAGCACTACAAAAGAATAGTAGCCCACATGACTACTTGCAAGTGTTAATTTGCTGATATTTTAACAACTCTTAAATTATCAATAATCGCCATATTGTATGTTTCAGTGCGCTGAGAATCAAAACTATGTTTAATTCATATATTCAGTTGAAGTCAGTTTTGGATTAGAAAAGCAAATATGCACTTTTCAGCTCAATTTACATGCAGGTTGAAATTCACATCCGATACAAGGATACTACAAAAAGTTGTTCTAGTAGGAATGGAAATTTTCCCTTTATTTTATAAATTCGTGAAAGTAAGCAGAATAACATTGTCTTTGGAATCAATCACTTAGAAAAAGTATTTATTTGATTTTGTACAAAAATTGAGCTTTGTAATTTGTTTCTCATCAATTACGTACAGGATTTAAGGTAAATAATTAGGCCTTTATTTTGTAAAATATAAAATTTTATCAACTCTTCTCTTTTATATCTTATAATGGAGAGTAAAAATATGAGAAGTTAGAGGAAGAATGAAGGGATGGAGAGAGAAAAGAAAGAAGTCGAATGAAAAAAATGGAAAGACCATCTAGAAAAAGACAAAATTAGAAACCGACTAAATAGAGTCCAACAAAAGGAGAGAGAGAGAGAGAGAGAGAGAGAGACAAAAACTCAGCAGGAAGAGAAGAAAAGAATCCACCAAGTCTATAGTGTACTTAGATTCTAAACTCGGAATGTACAACAGCCCACGTACACTTGAAAAGGCCATAAAGAAGGTTAAAAATGTCTTGCCTAAAAGCCCAGGAAAGAATAATGCAATGGTAATACACTTATTAACATAAAAATGTGGCCCAAATCTAGCCAGTGAACTGTTTATGGCAAGGGAGCCCCTTTCAAGAAAACTTTAAAAAGAATGCATCGCTGTAGTAGAATAGTTTTACAAGCACGATGTCATCAGTCGACAGGCACCTGGCAAGTGTGACGTGAAATCTGTCAAGGATCCAAATACAGAAAAAATGATCTCAAAACAAGAACATCTAGTTATGGGGATATATGAAGTATATGGTGAATGTATGAAATTTTATCTTCAGCACAAAATTTCACTGTCAAAATTTTATGGTCTACGTCCAGCAAACATTATACCTCTCTTCACCGCTGTTCACGGGATCATGCCACTTCTTGGGCAAAAATTGAGAGCCTGAAAATAAGGTGGTGGAAGATTAGGTGGCCATCGACTGACATATAGTGGGTGTGGAGGCACGGATAATAGACCTGATCAACTTGTCAAATGCGCAGAAACAAATAGAATTGAAAGCTCTTCAAAATATAAAAATGCCCAAACTGGTTGCGAAAACCGATATTGCGAGACATAGCAAGAAGGTGCTGGATGCGTGCATCGACCGACTGGAAACGATCGAAAATTCACTTTCCTCAACTCGAGAGCGAATATGTTTATATTCCTTTGTGATTGTGCGTTTATTCCATTCTATGAATGATGGCGGACCAAACCGAACTGACGACTGAAATGCAGCGCGCCATCGAAGCGTACATGCGAAATATCTACTGCCGAAAAGTTACAGACTGGCTAAAGAAAATCTAAGGGAAGAGGCTAACACGATAACCAGCTGTCTCGAATAACTTGGTTGACAATGCCAGGAGGAAGCTTTGCCTCGGCCGGATATAAAACACGAAAATAATTCCAGAACTGCCCGAATCAGAACGGGGCATCACTAGCGACGAAGGCGATTTGTCTCTGATCGATTTGCTGGGTGCGCAAGAACGGAAACGAACACGAGAGCATGGACCAGAGGTGGACACCCTGGTCGGGCACTACATCGCTTTCTACTCCAATCGGAACAGCAACAAGATGTACGGCTTGCGACACCGCTATGAACAATTGTTTCTTGGAAACAAAGAAGTGATGTTATTTTCCGGGAGATGTGATGCAGATCGGCAAGCACAAGATGGAAATGATGCACGGTATGTTCGAACTTTTGTTTCGTAGGCATCCCAGACACTATAACGAATAGGATTTGTGCAAGTACCGTCGCGTGTTACAGTCCAGTCGTGCTCATTAAGTGAAAGATAACCACTCAACAAAGTGATTTAAAGACACGACCCATGCAAAATTCGGCATTATTGCGGGACTGTTTCCACGATTGGTCAAAGCCATTGGATCGGGTCTGCTGCGGCGGATGAGCGACGCCAAACACAACATAGACTAGTGTTTTCAAACGATCAGAACCAACTAGTCGATAAACTCTGACTACTGGTCGCTTTGCAGTCTGCGGGTAACCGGTCGCACACCAACGAGATTATATCCATCATCGAAAAACTTTTCGAAGCTGGCTACATCTTGAGATAACGAAATATGTCAATTCTAGGAAATTGTACAAGTCGACCAGAAGTAATTGTCCTCGTAGAAAGTATGGCATAAAAGGGCTGGACGATACTTTCCAATCCGACCTGATTTAAATGGAAGACTTTGCTCTTGCGAATGAAGGCCACCACTACATTTTGACAAATTAGTTCGCATACGACATTGGTACCCATGCATGTATTAGCTCGAGGAGCTATGTGGCGAACCCATCGTCCGAGGATTTTACGCAAAGGAGATCCAGTCTACGATGTTTCCCGATGTGCTGAAACGATGTAATGTAAGTGTGTACGTGATGTGGCTCTGACATTCGAAGCGTGAAGATTTCTTGGTCGACGAGAAATACATTCTGAAATAGGAACTAGTGAGTATTTTTAAGTAATGTTATGTACAAGTATTTTAAAAAAAATTAAAACACGTTTTACCTTCATTAATATTCTTTTTATTCTTGTCTGTCTTTATATGAAGCATTACGAGATTAAAGTTAGCTAACTACGTGAAACAAAGCTAACACTGTTCTTCCCATGCATGTACAGGCGCTGACTTGGTCTATCTGACACCGAGCACGTGTGGAAACGACTTGAAAGCCGGTGTGCAGTTATCTGACTCTGCGCAGGTGCAGACCTTATGGTCATCCGACACTGTGCAGCTGCGAAAACGACTTGAAGGAAGTACGCTTGCATGTGTGCAGTTACCTGGCGCCATGCAGGTGCAGACCTGTGAAAATGCTAACAGTACACTCCCCCCTCCCCCACCACTATGAAATCCGTGGTGAATTCCTGAGGCTCTGATCTTGAATACTGTTGTTTATAACCGGATTCTACCATATTTACTCGCATTGGATGCAGAGATGAAGGTCAGTTCACACGCAATTGTCTCTGAGATCAACAACACTTCCCCCTTCCCCCATGGTGCCTTAAGGACGTCGCCTGCCGCACGCGCCTGTTCGGACGTGTGTTTATGTCTCGCGCGCCTGTCTGTGTGTGCGTGTTTACAAGGTTAGACAGCTTTATAAAAAAATTTTAAAACAATTTAATAACACAAAGTATTAAAATTCGAATAGTGTTTACACGGTTATAGCTGCAATGTACAGTCAACTAATTTTAAATAAAAAATCGATTGTGTAAGATGAAAGTCTGATTAGGGTCTTGCCTACTGTAAGTTTGATTTAGTAAAAAACTATTAAGATCGGAAGAATTCAAATTTTTTTTTCAAGTTATTTACTATATACCTTCTTGTGTATGGAAAAATACATCTTTAAATTCGTAAATGAATATACACTGTAGCAGGGGATCGTGCGAGTGGGGCTTCTATGCAAACTGAGTTTTTTTCTAGGAAATTCGCATTCTTATTATAAATCGATGTTTTTAAGAAATGTTTATTAAATTAGTTTTTTTTACAAAAAATATTTTTTATTCAAATAATTTTTATTAAAATTATTTCTAGGGTTGCAGGTCACTGTAATGGCCGGCCGTGAGTTGAGAGCAGCAAAGGGGGAGATGAACGAGGCCGCCGGCCGCGCCTACCAAGATGGCGGCAAACTCCTACCTTCTATCCCGGATCCCNAAAGGGGGAGATGAACGAGGCCGCCGGCCGCGCCTACCAAGATGGCGGCAAACTCCTACCTTCTATCCCGGATCCCGTTGTGCCCGGAGACCGATATATACACTACTCGCTGCATGGGTTCGAATTCTACGAATTTCAAATAAGCACTTCTTTATAACGGAAAACAAAGCCTTACTTTTAATTAAGGTAAAAGCAAACCTAACCAATTCTGCAAACATCCAAGCAGGAAATAATCGCAGATAAAACGCGGGCACCATTACTTGCAGGACGTCACTCTGCTAATAAAAAAAACACCGAGAAAAAAATTATAGATAAAAACAAAACATAAAGGTTTTTAAGCCTCGGGCACCGCCTACGAGCGATGATCGCTAACAGCATTAATTGAAGAAGGCCCTAACGCAGATTTTCTCAGCGATCAGTTCGTGGCCAATATAATGTTCATACAACAGTCTACTTGAAACACTGTAGTTTGTCTTCTAGCTTTTGCCACAGGACGAACCCCTTTTTTCTCGTGTATTGGCTATACGTTATTCGACTATCCCATTGATACCTTTTCCTTACTGGCTCACGAACCACTTGGGCACAGAGCAGATAAGTACACAGAGACGAAATAGCGCGGCGGTTCCTTTGGTGTGGACGAACCCGTTCTCTGATTGGCTGTGCGAACAGGCTNTACACAGAGACGAAATAGCGCGGCGGTTCCTTTGGTGTGGACGAACCCGTTCTCTGATTGGCTGTGCGAACAGGCATTGTGTCTGTCTGGTTACTGTATACTGCGAAAGATTCTTTTTTTGTCTACTTTCCGAAGGAAAGAAAGGCTTACGAAATCACTTTCCTGTCTGTGAGTGTGTATGTTTGTGAATATGTGTGGCTGTGTGTGGGTCTGTGCGTGCGTGTCCTCCATTTTTAATTTTTGAACACGTGGAGCGAATNTGTGAATATGTGTGGCTGTGTGTGGGTCTGTGCGTGCGTGTCCTCCATTTTTAATTTTTGAACACGTGGAGCGAATTTCACCAAACTTGATACACATATAGTACTAAGTAAGGACACCTGGCTTTTAAAGTTTACAATCACGTCGGGCACTTACTTTCAAAATGGCGATCATTTTAAAATTTTGGATGATGTCATATCTTGGGAACCATTCAACATACTTAAACAAAATTATTTATGCTCGCAGAGCATTATGTAAGGGTAAAATTTTGAGATGTTTATTTTTGTTGTTCCGCCATTTCGTAAATAGCACCAAATAAATATAGAAATTAAGTTTTTTCACTATATATCGAAAACTATTAAACCAATTCTCACCCAATTTAGCAGGTAAGTAATATTATGATAGACCAAGTAAACGTAAGTGATTGAACTTGATTTGGTACTTACTTTCAAAACGGCAGCCATACAAATATTGTCATGTTTGTTTGGTATATCTGCCAAACCATTTAAACAATTTAGACAAAATTCTGTATACTGAAAGTATTTATTAGAAGCATCATATAAACTAACACATAGCCACATTTGTAGGCCATTTTGGACGATAGCACTATAAGAATAAATAAAGTTATTATGTCATATCTCGAAAAAAATTTTTACCTATTTTTACCAAATTTGGCAAAAAAGTAGTACTAATGCAGCTGATGTTAAGTGATATGTTTTAAGCATGCCAGACACTGATTTTCAAAACGGCAGCCATGTAGTTAATTAAGTTTTGTATGCTACATCGTCGAAATTATGTAATTAATTTCAACATGCTTTGTATTTTGGCAGTAGATATTACAACTATAAACTTAATTTACGCCGAGCATCTTTTGTCTGCCATGCGAATAAATACATTTTTTGCCATATCTCAGTAATGAATTGACCGATTCCTATCAAATTTGGAAAACACGTAGTACTGAGGCAGACGATGTTAAGTGGTATGTTTAAAGCATGTTGCACGCTTATTTACAAAATCGCGGCCATATAATTGACACCTGCCAAAGCTGAGGTTTGGACGTAGGTGTTGTAATCTGTTCTGTGGCGTGAGGCGCCAACACTTAATACTAGTCCTCAGTGATCGGGCGTAGGAATGCTTCGACACTGTTGTTTAATGGTCCAATTCACTAATGAATGAATACAGGGTAATTCATATTTCACAAATCGAGGTTTTATTGTTGCATGAACATGTGAATTGATACATGAACCCTTGAGACAACTCCCTCCCTTTTCTACGTATGCTCCGTACAATTCGCGTCGTAAAAGGGGGGGGGGGGGATCTTCGTCGCACTTGTTGGATGATTCTAAAAGATCCTTCACACTGCGGGATAACTACTAAAGGTCCTTCACACTCGCTGGATGACTGTACTTATCTGGCTTGCTGTGCTGGTAGTTGTTCTTGCAGATGAGGTCCGGTGAGCTGGAACTGCTCTCGTCCTGTCACGGGCGCCTCGGTGACTCGTCTCGACGTCCCTCCTTCTCGGGTCGACGCAGGACTCTGCGTCTGATGGCGGCTGGCTGCCGTTCTCGTCTCCTGCGGAATCACTCCTCCCTCCCGGAATCTCGTCGGCCGACTGCCATGTTTCCTCGGACTCCTCCGGTTTTGTAGGCCCTCATTGCCATATTAAACTGCCCCGGTTTCTCCAGGTAGCCGCGGACCGCCCCCCTGGGTAATCAACCGCGGGCGTGTACTCCAGCTCCATACTTGGGTCCAGCGTCTGCTGTTTTGTTCTGGTTTACCAGTTTCAGCACTCCGTTCTGTCCGTGCGGAAATAATTGAAAGGGGCCTCTCGTTGCGCTCGTCCAAACGCTCTCTCGGTTTTTATTGTAGTTGAAAGCCTGGGACAAAACACAGCCTGGTGAGGTCATAAATACGTCTCGCCGTTCCTGCCTGCTCGCGGAGTCTGGCGTCTGTCCTTCTATTCTAGCTGGAGGTTTGTTGTTTGGTTCGGCGTTGTGGGAATACTTCGGGATCTCCCCCTGGCCGCTGCACTCGTGTTCTTCCCGCTGTCACCTGATCCCACACCGTGACGCTATTCTCCCGCATGTCCGCCTTCCCATGCAAATGGTCGTCTTGTAGGGCCGATCTGGCGCCGTTCCCTTCGTCACGGCTGCCAGGCCCTAAATCCTGATTGATGTCGTTCGCCTGTGAGCTTCGTTAGAGCGTGGTACGGACGAATAAAATATAGGGACGCCGTAGGCGTCATAGTTATTTTTATCTTAGAATGCTATATCGGCGAAACCATGTAATCAATTTTAACTTAACTTTGAATGCTGGCAGTAGGTATTACAACTATAAACTGTTTCTACTTAAATAATCTGTTGTCCTCCATTTTGTAAGATAGCGACATGCGAATAAATAATGCTTTATGTAATATCTTGGGAAACAATTCACAGATTCTTACCAAATTTGGCAAACAAATAGCATTGCAACAGGTGGTGTAAACAGGTATGTTTTAAGTAGGCCAGGCACCTTTTTCAAAATCGTGGCTATACAAATATTTTAGCTCAGTACATTTTATCAACGGAACAAATTCCAAACTTAAGTTTGTATGCCAGCAGTGCCTTGACTGCCATATAATATGTCAATGCAGAGCCTCATTTCTCTGCCATTTTGTGTGATAGCCCCACAAATAAATAGTAAAATTTTAATCTAATTTTTACAAAATTTGGCGAAGATGTCGTACTGTGGTAGGCCACAATATTATATGTATTTTTTAAAAATATGAAACACTTATTTTCAGAATGGCGGCTATAAAATCAATTTAGTTTTGTGTGCTATATATTTGAAGTTATGCTTCAATTTAACTTTGTGTATTGGCAGTATACAATTATCGAATGTGCTACTACATTACATTTTATCCTCCATTTATGAAGATCGCCATTTGAAAATTATGGAGGTGTTATGCCATATCTCGAGGAACAATCAACCGATTCCAACCAAATGTTACACTGGAACATTTTAACTAATTTATACCAACTGTGCACGCTATAAATGCTACAGAAGTCTATGGAAACTTTCATGATTTAAATGGGTCAGACAACGATGTTCAAAATGGCGACGTCATAAATAATTTAGGTAAGTTTGCCACACATATTAAAAAATTTAACCAAATTCAACCAAATTTTCTATGTAGAAATTATACATTAAAAGCATCGTATGTAGAGCCTCTTTTTTAAAAATTCTATACTATAATATCAAATAAGAAAATAAAGTTTTTCATGACATATTTGAGTGACCAAATAACCGATTTCCACCAAATTCGTCACACAAGTAGCGGTACGGTAGGCCATGTAAACTTGCATGTTTTAAGTGGGTAAGTCATTTATTTTCGAAATAACGGCCCTCTAAATATCTTAGGTTAGTAAACCCTATAATTCGAAACATTTGACTGATTAAATCCTAAGTGGATGCTCCAAACCTGACCTCCATATTGCAGTGCATTGCACGTTAACTTATTGTACGAGGTTATCTGCGTTAAAGTCTCGGGTAAGGGACGTGTGGAATTTTAATTTTCTCACTAATGTTGCATACGTTTCTGGTTTAATTTATAATGTTATAGTTTTCCAAGAGAAGTCAAGTCCTACCTACCAAATCAGCTTTCATGAAATTATTTAAAAATTAATTGTACCTATTTTGAGGAAAGTAGGCTTATTAGTTATATCAGTAACTTCTTATTGGTTGGGCTGCCGGCTGGCGAGCAGGTCACCAGGCGCTGATTGGCGAACGGCGCTCCCACACTTTACTGGCCAGTGACGCCATTTTGCTGGCGTGTACGGCTGGAGTTCGTGGTAAAAGCGACTGTTTCACCTTTGTGACCTAAGCGTGTCAAGTAAACTCCAAACCAATGACAAAAGCAATACAAACACATAGTTGTTTTAAGTCTAACATGTTACCAAGTATCGGGGTGTCGCTATGTGCCAGAGTCACTGACGTGGGTTTTACGTGAATACCTCTGCGTTGGTGGGTAGTATTTTATTTGGGATATGGACATGAAATAAGAGTAACGAAATGGATACTTGGGTTTTAGGCCTAAAATCTACATATCTAGGTTTTTAGATATTTCATTTGGTGACAAAATAAGAGCGGAAGCACGCCTGAGTCGCGTGATATACTGCGCGGAAATTTTCGCCCACGTACAATATTGCCGTCATTTGTCCGCGGGCCTCCAACCGCGTCTTGGGCATGCGCGGCGCCAATTCAAGTTCAAGCTCGGACTGCAGTCGTATACCCAATCGAACGAGATCACATTTATTTTAATCGTGTTATTAGTCACGAAGTTATAGGGTCGGAATCGATCACCTTGCACCGTCCTGGTACCCGATGTGTCGGTCTGATTTTTATGACGTATTCACATAAAAAATACCGTGCACATAACGCATGAAAGTGCGGATTCATCCACCTTGGAAGGAACTCGGATCGCCGTGGCGAAATACGGCTGTGATAACCACCGAGGCTCCTCTCGCCAATTGAGCTGCTAGCTGGGTTTACAGTTCAAACATGATGAATCAAGAACAAATCAAGTTACCTCAGTTCTCGCCCACGAAACTACGTCTTCTGGATTTACGATTCACAATTCACCTGGTAATTCTTCGGCACAGCCAATGAAAACCTACAACAAGCCTGTCCTATTTACTTTTGTCCCTAACCTAAACTCGTATAACCCAACCATCAAGCAGTAAATTTTTCAAAGCAGACATTTTCTCCCAGAAAAGCTTGTTATTGGGAACTTAATACGCGCAAATATAATCATGCAGATACACATAGATTTTTAATAACAGTTTCCCGAAAAAATAAACATGCATATATACACGCATTTGTAATATTTTTGATACTTACATTACTGCAAATAACCAGTTTCCCGCCAACTACACCGACTGCTCTGTTTTGGGTTAGTCATCGCCTCGCAAATTTTACTTAAGATATAAAATGTAACGATTTATTTTAACGCTTAATTTAATTCCAAACACACACACGAAATGCTAATTTATATCGTGAACCAACACGCTAAACAATATGGGCAGAGTTCTTCTGTACACGCCATAGTTCTGAAGTTAACTCTTAATATTTATATTGTATACCCAACTTTACGTCAGCAGCGAGAGCCGTAAGTTTCGTTTCCGGACCACCGCCCCACAGCTTCTGAGCTCCTCACCAGGGTGAATGACGTCATGCGCTCAAACACGAGCGACGCCATATGTCAAGGAAGGTTACACCACTGATGCTTGTTTAATGGAGGTTGCGGAAGTTTACCTCCAACTAGCAGTTCGGCTCCTCACGAACCCCTCTCCAGGAACAGTCCCCTCGTTACTTCCCTGTAGATATTTACTAACTTCGTTCTGCTTACTCTCTGCTGTTTTTGCTTTTCTAGTTGCCGGTACCCGTCAATGTGGAATCATAGTACCTCCCTAATATGTCAAACAGATGTGGGTTCGTGACCCTTGTCAGGCATGAGTATTCATCGTATCCACGCTATAAACAAATAAGAACAATGTCAATTAAAAAAAATAACAATCTTCGGATTTTGTTCTACACAGTAAGGTACACAATGGCGAAATACTCGATGATATTTTGATCAAAGTAGTGTGCAAATCACTTTGTTACTGACACTGCGCTCATTAGCACTGCCGTGCCGAAGGAGGGGGGCCAACCATCCCTGCCCCCCCCCTCATCATTATATGAATTCTAGGAAGCTTACTTACTCTCCACACGCGCTTTCTTTCTTTCTTATTCACGTATGATCACAACACAGAGGTAATTATTGTAAGACATCTGTGTACTTGGTCTGTGCATCTAACTCGGTAAATGAACTTCCCCGTCATTAACAACGGTAGTATGAAATCTGCATAGACGAGTCCCTCCGGAATGGCATCGCATATACATATGTTTCACAGTAAAATTACGAACAAGGTTACACGAAATACACGCAAAACATATATTTTAGTAGTAATAGAGGAAGGAAAATTTTTTTGTTGTATGTACAGCGAACGGCCGAGGATTTAGAATACGACGGAGAAATAAACACATCAATGTTCAAAAATGTTAATATCAACATTTTTATTCATAAGAACGTGTGCATATGAATTATTATAAGAGAATGACCTTCTAGTAAATGTCCGGTGTTGCTACGTAAGTAAGATTCTATCATGCGGTGCAGTGAAAAAAAGCAATACCGATACTAAATTAGCCAATAATTTACGTTAAATCTTAGAACTAATGATGTATATGAAAGATTTTGTATATAAACTCCACTAGCGACTACCAATAACTGGGAAAATAATTTTTAAAGAAATTATTTTATTACTAAAATTGTAAAACACAACATTTGCCTGGCAAAAATAACACAGGTACTTAGTTATTGAATACTGCGCAATTATGTCCGAATGCTTAGCTCTGTAAAGTAACCAAACGCCTATTGTTTACTGAGTGAGATCTGTGTTCTTACGGTCGATAATATCACATACGTCGTCTGTAGTTACTTCACTGCCGAAGTGGTCTCAGAACCAGTCTGATAAAATTCGAACAGTGCTCAACTAGTGCAGCATATGGTAACATTGTAGTCTTCTGATGCACTGCGTTGATCGAGCATACCTCGATCATGAGGGTCCGAGGCTGGAGTCACATTGCAACTGAGAGCGCTGCACTGGTGCAACCAGGACTTTGTTTAAAGAACACGGGATCTCTTAGCGAGGAAGGAAGCGCGTCGTTTGATTGGTCCCAAACGTTCATTGAGTGTTTTTGTCGGGTCAGCACCTTCCTTGTTTTCCTCGCTCTACCGAGTGGTGCTCATATTTTGCCAGAAAAGCATTAGCACTTCCATAAAATTGCTATTCTAAAGGTCAATATTTTGCCACGAAATAGGTTGGACCGGTGGCGTGTGGTGAACTGTTGCAAGGGAAGCTGACGTTAGCTCTGTGATGTACCCTGTTGCTTGCTAGTTTACACTTCCCCCACTAAAACGTAGCTCGGCAGCTGACGCCACAGGAAGATGCGTGTAATGGGTCCCTTGCTGCTTGCTTGTGAGTGGTCGGAATACATTCAGGTTCCCTAGACTGCACGGTGGTTACTGGCTCCTCCTGCGTGCACCGATAATGTACAGCAGTGAGCAAGTACCAGTTTACCTTGCAACAATTCACCTCGCGCCGCTGGTTTGAATTAATGAAATACGTATTGCGCTAACAAATTGACGCACATGTACAGTGCTGGTTTTACTTCACTCTGTACGAATACTACGACATGTATTCGTGTTTTTTGAAACATTACTTTATTGGTAATAAAAATTCCCCTACGTTTTGTTAAGAAATTAATAAATTTGTGTTGATGAACATACACTCATTGTAATAAATATTAGTTCACCCTATGAAAATTATTTGGTAACTGCAAACACTGGTAAACATACAATTGGTGGACGAAATGTACACGATTTAAGTTTCATGCGATTGCGCATGCCCATACGTTTTACGAGAGGGCTACCGCCGGTTTCTGTTGTATACATAACTAGTGTTCAGAACAGCATATTTGATATATGCGTACGATATATGCCAGGCATGATATATAAACGACAATCATTCCGAGAAGACGTACAAGGCAGTCGTATGAACTACTGGCAGAGTTTGAGAGAGGCCTGTTAAAAGGGCTGTAAGATGCAGGTTGAACGGCGCGCTCAATTGACAGTTAGTCGGGTTGTTGGAATTTCACATGCAGGTTATGTTGAAAGCAATAAACACAAATTAATGAACCCATATATCTAGGACCGGATCTGAACGGCCACGTTACTCCGTTGTTACGGAAAGATTCTAACTAATTGAAAACAAAATTTACTTAGTGTTTTCGTCCTATTAATGGTTGATTTAAGAAAAACCCTGAAATCAGAATTTAAGCATTTGTGTTTTTGAAAAACCACTAAAACATATTTCCCCCTCTTTCACTCCCGTAACTGGCAGATTTCTAAAAATCCCTTTTTAGTGGGTGCTTACTCCTAAGGGGAAGCCCCTTATTAAATTTCAAGTATCTGAATCAAGCGGTTTGAGCTGTGAATTGATGAGCTGTATATTAAGAAAGGACAATTCCTTTTATGTCTAGATATTATTAAGAATAGTTCCCGATCTAGCTATAAGCTAAAAGTTTGTTTAAAAAAAGTATTTGGATTGTGCACTGTGTGAAGGGGTCCATTCTCAGCATAAGCTATGAGAAGGTTTACTGAGCTATAATCCATTCACGTTTACTTCATACTTTTCTGAAGCCCTGCTGAAGTTCTACTTCCAGGACATTCCTCCGCCTCGTGCAAACTAAACTTAACTAAGTCTGGAAAATTACACCAAAGAACAACGCACAGAATTCTTGCGCACTCATTTGTAATAATATTTTCCATGAGAACTATTTATTACTAGGCGCTACCAACACAAATGTTTTCTCACAGTTTTTATTCATATTTATTAAAAATTAAATGCTATAAATTATAAATATAATATGCTGCTGTGACAAGTCCCTGGATGTTGCGCAGCGACTCCCATGGTTTGTTTACAGCCTATCGCACGATGAAAACATCCTCCGTACTGATGGTCCACCGGGGTCGACCCGAGCCTTCTCGACGTGTGTGTGTACCCTATGTTCCTACTGTGTCTAACACAGATCCACAGTATACGCACAACAGTTCAAGTGGCGATAAATGCGCCGAAACGTCCAACCTGCCTCTCGGAGGCCGACGATGCGGCCTCTCTCAAACTCACACAGCTGGGCAAAGGCTTGTCGAATGTTCCGTCGCGTCGGGGCATGCTGCGATGCGTGTTCGTTAAACTTGGCTCTGTGGCTAGCACTGCCACTGAGGCTTTGTTCGGTGCCTTGCAGCTATGAATGATGGGGAGACACGTAAACCGCCTGGTGGCACATCCGCTCAAGCAAACCGCATTAAATGCAAACGGGACACATATCGGGCTATGACGATACTGTGCGGCAACTTCAGTTGTGCTCGCTCGATTCGTTTATGGTGATCAATTTTTTTTGCAAATGAGTGTATTTCTAGTTTATGACCAGCAAATTTTTAAGAGTAGTTGTGGGTTTAAACATTTTTAAATTGTAATGTTTAAGTCGGTAGCTAATGAAATTACTTTTTGAATGTTTTTATGCATCTAGACCAAGGAATTGGCATAATTCTTTGTCTCTAGATGATTATTATATTCACTTGATCGACAGAAGGACCAAATCTTATATATTAAATATATTTTCGATACGAATCCGCATTAACCAATCCTGAAGTTAGCCACATTTGCGTTGCAATGACGTGTGTTCATCCCTTGGCGGAAAAGCGCATGTCCTACACGTATGTCTTGCGTGCGTCTTTCCTCGCGTTGCAAGCGCTAAGCGCACGGCTCGAATTGAACAAAACTGTTCCTCGGGGTAGACGTACCTTCATACTCGCGTTCGCCGCTGACATATGGTTATTCGCTGTCGCTTCAGTCATAATCTTTTCGTCCACGCCATGCTATTTCAGATGGCAGCAAACTCCAGTTGCTCGCGAACTGAGTGTAACTTACAACCCTCCTTCTCCCCTCTACAGGATCACCCGACACCTTTCTGCCTTAATCTGGGAGCGATATTACCTAAGGCGAGAGAGTTTTTTTGGTATGCATAGCTTGTAAATAAATCATGTTGACATGCTCCCCATCTTACAGATACCGACCCAGCTGCCGCGTTTTCCTCTCCCCATCCTTCTCTTCTTTCCTCGCGTCGCTATTTGACGGCCGGGGAAGATATATACGGCGATTTACTTCAGTTGAGCCATGTCCTCTCACACCCACCCACTCTCTCAGCAGTGAGATCTCGCCACCTCTCGGCCTCTGCCAGCAACCCGCCTTTCTCCGCTGTTTTCAGCACGCATTTCAATCATTGTAGATAATTTTATGAAGACAGCATCTCAATTATCATGTATGTATTGTCAAATACATATATTCCAAAACATTTGCAAGATAAATTTTCTAATGATATTGAAAATGATCAAAAGAATTTCTGAGGAGTTGCACAAGGAAAAATAATTTATATTTAAAAATTAAAAATACATTTTTTATACATGTATTTATTGTTGGCTTACCCAGATTCTACATTAGAAGACGTCATAGCTTACCTTGCGGAAATTTCGATAAAATATTATTCACGTGCAATTAAATGAAGGATTAGTTTCATACAGTTTTTTTAAAATCGTCTCCTAGAGGCCATGAAACTCATCAAAGTCAAACTAAAATTTTTTTGCAAAGAATAAACGATTTTGGTGTACGCTGAGAAATTTACGGCACGAGATTTTATAGAGGACGAGTCTCATATTTTAATACCAATTTAGAGGTTTTACAAATTTGAGATCAAAGCAGCAGCAGCGTTAAATGTCTGGATACAAAGGCGGGGTAATTAGTCTTTTAAAAAACCCTCGTATCTGTTGCTAAGCACTGCGAGTAAAAGACACACTTCCTTTCTTTTTTCCATAACCTCCAGTAAATAAAAAGTATGTGGATAGTTGAAACAGAAAAAAATGCTGAAGAGAAAAAATTGCGAATAATTGGAATATAGAGTTGTGCATGAAATTGTAAGTAGTAAATGTAGGATAAATTCTAATTAACGTGTTATGTCCTATAAAGGTTAGCTGTATGTCTCCTAATTACACTACGACTTTTGTTAAAAAAGTGACGAAGGGATTAGATTAAAACCCATATGATGCTATGGTGATTATCATATAATTTACTAGCTGTGCCCGCGGCTCCGCTCGCGTGGACTACAAAATAATTGTTTAGTTTTTTTTAAAATAAAGTCCATGCTTTTTATACTTTTTCCTGACAATGTCTCTGCACTTGCTTTTCAATTTCAATGAGTGCAAGGTAAAAAAACTTCGTCATTGAATGTTGCTTGTGAATTAAATGGTAAAAAACGCTTGTTAGTATTTCTCTGTTATACATATATATATATATATATATATATATATATGTGTGTGTGTGTGTGCTACCGCGGAGTTTTGTTTAGGTCTTTTTATTCTACTCAATTCTTTACTACGTGATATTGTTCCATCTTTAACGGTTTAGACAGCGTATTGCAAGAGAGCGCGTTGGCAGCAAACTTTTTTCCGACTTGATTCACTATTATCGTCACTGCTTTTTCCTTATGTTACTTTACGTAACAAAAATATATTAAAACCTGGAGATAGAACATAGCTATGAATTAAAAAAACACATGTTAGTTGGATACGTGGATCTCGAGTGATAAGTGCACTAACAGACAGACAGACAGAGAGACGTTGAGTTTTATAATATGTATAGATGATTACTTCAGCACAGTTCAGTTCATTATTCGTCACGTTTTCTTGAGTTAGTTTAAAATTTCGTACTATTACATTATACAGAAAACGCAATAAGTAGTAAACGAGCTGCTGTGTTAAAATTCAACTCCAGATATATTCGGCGTGTTTGATCCTCGTTGACCAATCAGGAACATCTCAGCAATTTGTACCGCAGATAAAAACCATTTCAGTGAAACGGTCCTCTTGCTTATGTTGCTAGGACTCGAAGCTTCTCTTCAGAAAGTGTCCTTGGAAGTTTTTATCACTAAGGCGTAACGTTTATGTGGAGTAAGCCGAGCCAATGATCGTTGTAGCTCAGATCCCGGATCATGAAACAAATTTTACGACCCTCGAGCATGATTTCAAATAGTTCGCAGCCAGCTACAATCGGGATGTCTCTTCGTCTTCAGTCTTTCCAGCATAACTATGTGCCACAAACTCTAAACACTACTAATTTCCAGGGATAAAAAAATCGTGGTTATTCCTGTTTCGCGCGCCACGAAAAAAAAAAGCCTCTTCTCTGCAGGTATTCGATTTTACTTCACACGGGTTTGCACAAAGAGGCTTGCCGAGTGAAGTGGAGCTGAGGTAGCAAACTAGACTCACATTCGGTAGGACGGAGGTTCGATTAGCGGTCTGGCAATCCCCTGTTCGTTTTAACATGAGTAGTTAAAAATAGTCAGTTTAATGCCAGATTCATGACAAGGTGCCCGGGGAGCCAGATCACCCCAGACAATGGACAAACCTCCTGCTCTTGCATTCCACATCGACGGCGGCCATATTGNGCCCGGGGAGCCAGATCACCCCAGACAATGGACAAACCTCCTGCTCTTGCATTCCACATCGACGGCGGCCATATTGGCAGTCAGTACTAAAACCACCTGTCCTTTCATTCTGTTGTGACGGTGGCCATTTTGTTTTCAAAATTTTCCAAAAAATTCAATTTTTCAAAATTTTACACAAATTTATTTTTTAAAATTTTTTCGAAAATTAAAAAAAAAAATTTAAAAGGTGCAAATATTTCAAAAGTTGAATTTTTTTTTTAATATTTCAAAAGTTAATTTTTTAAAATTTTAAATTAAATTAAATATAAATAAAAAAATTCTCNAAAATTTTAAATTAAATTAAATATAAATAAAAAAATTCTCGAATATTCAATGGTAGCCATATTATTTTTCCTAAACAGCCTCAGGCTGACTCCCTTCGACGAATCCCCCTTGTCATTAAATCGCCCGAGGCTACGAGCTGGCTCCCCAAGACGAATTCCAGATGCCATGACATAGCCTTGGTCTGCATGATGCTGCCATGATGTACTGGATATGCTTTTTTGATGGGGGCCACGGTGTAGCAGTGGGTAGACGCTATTCTAAACGGCATGCTCTCGCATTCAATGGTGGTCATGCTGGTTTTCCTACATAGCCTCAGGCTGGCTCCCTTCGACGAATCCCCCTTATCATTAAATCGCCCGAGGCTACGAGCTCGATCCCAAAGACGAATCCCAGATGCCATGACATAGCCTTGGGCTACAGGATGCTGGACGTCCACCATGGTGCCATGAAACCCCGAGGCTATGGGACTTTGTAAGTTTTTGTGTTAATATCAACGGGCCATGGTGGGGCGGCGGATATACGCAATTCTAAACATCATGCTCTCGCATTCAATAGCGAGGGGAGCTGCGGTAATGTAGTGGATAGACATAACCTTAGGTGGCTCCCGAAGACGAATCCCAGATGTCATGACATGGCCTCGGGCGACAGGCTGTAGCGGTGAAGTGTTGGAAAGACAACCCACTTCTCGGGGACGCCATGAGAGGGCCCCAGGCCACAGGGTGTTGCGGTGACGTAGCAGATAGACCACTACTTGTGTGGTGCTGCAGTGGCACGGTGACTAGACGTAACCCCAGGCAATGCATGAATTTCAGGAAATTGTTATATATACCCCATAGCCTCGGCGTGAGTTTAAAAAAAATGACGTGTCCCTGCACCGAATCCTTCATCTCCCTGTAACGAATCCTATAGCCCCAGGCAACATATGATGTTGAGAAATAATGTACAAAATATTGTTACGATCCAGCGATTGGCCGCAGCAACATCCTTAAGAAATTCAATTTTAGAAAAATGTGACAACATGTACATAGCCCCAGGCCCTGGTGGCGGCCTCGAGAAATAGCTTGGGCAAGAAATATTTTCAAAAACACCTTTTTTTTCATTATATAGCCCCAGGCCCTGGTGGTGTCCTATGTACTAGAGAAAATGACTTTTTCGTAATACACAAATAGGCGCTTGGCCATGCTGGGAAGTATTCCAAAAAACATGTTTAAATAATCTTTCATATTCCATTATAGCCGAAGGCTCTGACCAGCGTCCTCGAGAAATGATGATTTCGAAAACACATATAGGTATGGGCCGTGCAGGAGAAGTAGTATTTAAAAAAAAACCTGCTTGTTTAAAAAATAACTGTTCATACTCTGTTATAGCCCTCAGTAATGAATCGTTAAGAGAAATATGTTTAAATGCTTTACTGGCACACACTCACTCCCGTGGCTTGAGCAATGGAAATACATATATATATATATAAAGAGTTAGAATGAATATTAATCATAGTCAGGTGTGGTGTGTGTGCGAGAAAAAAATTTGCTGTATGCTCAGTCAGTACACAAAAGAAGTAATGCACATTCTTACATACACGTGAGCACATGTCCACCTCCAAGACCAAAGTGGCAGGCTGCATCACACACACACTGCGTATCTATCACTCCAAAAAAAAAAATTCAACTAAGTATTTGTGGATTTTTACAAAACAGGGAACATCCCGAGTATCGAACATTAAAAAAAAACTAGCGTGCATAAACATAGTGGATTAACCAATTTGCATATCAATGCAATGGAAATTGTGCCGCAATCAACCATGCTTCCTGTCCGCATCAGTGACATCGATGAAGATGAAACGAACATCTTTAGATTATGTCATGGAAATCTCTTATAGGGCACTGTTTGAGGTATAATAGCAGGACTGAGCAATTGCGGTAAGACATATGTGCTTCTCAGCCTCCTAGAGGAATCTACGGTCTGTGGTTCGAAAACGTTTACCATTACTCGAAATCGCTTCAACAGCCAAAGTACTTATGCCTATCGTAAATACTACAAGCCTTTGCTGGACTTCGTTATTTTCCATTTAGTGACAACTACGCGGTCGTGTAGCCAAGCAAAGCCTTACCGAACTCAGTGTTTATTTTCGACGACATGGCATGTGAGAAACAGACAACAATGCAACAGTATTTCAGCATGGGATGCGATGTAGCAGTGGATTCTATTTACCTATGTCAAAAATATTCACGAATGCCTAAACAGCTTCTATATGACAATGCTACCTTCCTAGATCTATTTCATATTGATGACCTGAATTTTCACCACATATACTCTGACCATGTTAATACCGACATGACATTCGACAGTTTTAAAGAAATGCNGATGACCTGAATTTTCACCACATATACTCTGACCATGTTAATACCGACATGACATTCGACAGTTTTAAAGAAATGCGTCCGCGTTGCTGGCGCGAACCTCACGGTTTCGTAGTGATAGCAAAAGATTTTCCACTTGATAAGGGATGGTACCGTAGGGGTTTTGATCAGTTCATTATAAATAATCAGTGAAGATTGAGCAACTCAGTATCCAAGTTCGCCCATAGCAGTCTGAAGCGAGCACCAGAAAGCTGTATNATAATCAGTGAAGATTGAGCAACTCAGTATCCAAGTTCGCCCATAGCAGTCTGAAGCGAGCACCAGAAAGCTGTATTATCTCTACCAACGACAGGAACTGTAGTTTCGGAGGGAAACAAGCCAAGAATCTAGGTGGTGCAAAACGTGATGCTGCGAATGCATCCTTTGTCCACAGCGTTACTTCGGAAGCGCTGTGACTAGTGGCAGCACTTCAAACCAGTATCGAGACACATCTGTGCACATTATCGGTAGGTATGATGCGCGTGGGTCAGAGAGTGCATAGCCATCAGAGTTCATATGACCATGACCAGTGAATTATGCCCACTGACCGAAGATGTTGAGAAACTATCTGCATTGGGTGGGAAGCTTGCTACCAAACGTAGCAAGCAAGATATGCAAAGACAGAGTGAGTTAACCTCAATAGATAAGAAGCTGGAATCGAACCTCATCACCATGGAAGGTCATCTGTTCGCCAACACGAATGCACTGTCTACCAAGCTCGACGCCCAGCTGCTCAAATTATCCGATGATGTACAGAAACTCAGCACATTAGGTGGTACAGTTTCAGAGATGGAGAAGAAAATCAACGATGTGGGTGCCACAAGTCAGCGGTCTCGCTGCTAAACTAGATAGTCACCTTAATGACAAGGCCGCGAGTGACACAACGCTGGATGCAATAAGTAAGAAGTTAGAATCGAAGCTCGATGCTGTCAGCATGTTGTCTGTTACAGTGACTAAACAGTTTCAGACTTTAACTAATAACATGCGAAGCATTGTGGGAAGCAAGCTGCCTGCTGTGGAAGTGCAGCTAGTAGATTTGGGCGAACACGTTGGCTATAGGTCTCTTACGACCCTCGTGGCGACATTGAGGGATAATCTACATGTAACGAACGAGAGTGCAGGCAAGCTGAGTGGCATGGAAGCCAAGCTCACAGCAGTCGAGACAAAGCTCGAGCAGTTCGACATTAAGAGATTTGCAATCCTTTCCACAAAAATAGTCGATCACCTTAATGCGTCAGGCGCAGGTTCGGTTATGCTAAACACATTATGAATGCAGCTGGAGAGCTTTGGTAGCTTAGAAACAAAACTCAGCTCGATATTCGAAGGTATGACTAATAAATTTATTACAAATATGCTCGAAGAACTGGATAGTAGTAACCGAACTTTGAGTACGGGACTTTCGGATATTGAGTAACTTATCCACCACAGGATTGGCTATACACTAGCCACTACCTGCTGCCATTGTTCAGGCGTGTTAACCTACACCAACCAAAAGGTGCATAACCATGACCATTTTACTTGGCAATTTTATCAGGGTGGCTTGTAATGACTTCAACAAGCTTCGCTGCCATCTGCAAAGACTGCCGGTACTCTTCCATAACTTAATGTATGATGCAAATTTTATAATTAAGCGGCTTGGCTATAATTCCCAGGACATATTTATCATTCATCATACCAAGGAGAAACTCATCACCTTCAGTAAAAGTTTGGGCGACAAATTCACAATGCAATTTATTGACATGTTTATATTCATGTCTGCCAGCCTTGCAACGCTCGCGCAGAATCTTCCATCTGGCGAATTCCACACAACATCTCGCTTCTTCACGGTACAGCAAGAGCTTAAGCTGGTAACCTGGAAAGGCATCTTCCCCTACGATTATGTTACCTCATGGAAGAAGCTCGCCGAGCCGCGGTTACCGGCTATAGAGTCATTCTATAACAGGCATACTGTGGGGAACGTCAGTGCAGAAGACTACCAGCATGCACAAACCGTCTGGGACATGTTCGGCTATCGCACCCTCCAGAACTATTCAGGGCTCTACCTGAAGACAGACGTGTTGATTCTGTGCGACATCTTCGAGAATTTCGGTGCTCTGTCTACGCACATACAGTCTTGAGTGTGTGCACTATGTTAGTGCTCCACGGTTCTTGTTTGACGCGATGTTGCGCAAGACGCAGGTGGAATTAGAGTTGCTTATCGACTATGACATCCACCTGTTTCGTGAGGCTGGTATTCGGGGAGGGGTGGGTCAATGTATTAAGNAGAGTTGCTTATCGACTATGACATCCACCTGTTTCGTGAGGCTGGTATTCGGGGAGGGGTGGGTCAATGTATTAAGAGGCACATAGTGGCCAACAACAGACACAAACCGAGCACTTACGATGCCAACAAGCCATCCACCTACTTGCAGTATGTACATGCCAATAATTTATATGGGTGGGCAATGTCTCTGCTGCTACCATACGGCAGTTTAAAATGGACCAGCACGAATATAGATGTCATGAGAGTGCTGGACGATGCAGATGTCAGCTACATACTGGAGCTAGATGTAGATTACCCTAACGCTCTTCATGAAGATCACGTGGATCTTCCATTCCTGCCAATGAACGAGAATCCCCCTGGGTCCAAACACTCTAAACTCATGATGACCCTGAAGAGCAAGCTTCAATATATAGTACATTACATTAGCCTGAAGCAAGCATTGGATCATGGGTTGCAGCTGATGGCTGTNAAGCCATCCACCTACTTGCAGTATGTACATGCCAATAATTTATATGGGTGGGCAATGTCTCTGCTGCTACCATACAGCAGTTTAAAATGGACCAGCACGAATATATATGTCATGAGAGTGCTGGACGATGCAGATGTCAGCTACATACTGGAGCTAGATGTAGATTACCCTAACGCTCTTCATGAAGATCACGTGGATCTTCCATTCCTGCCCATGAACGAGAATCCCCCTGGGTCCAAACACTCTAAACTCATGATGACCCTGGAGAGCAAGCTTCAATATATAGTACATTACATTAGCCTGAAGCAAGCATTGGATCATGGGTTGCAGCTGATGGCTGTNAGAGCAAGCTTCAATATATAGTACATTACATTAGCCTGAAGCAAGCATTGGATCATGGGTTGCAGCTGATGGCTGTTCACCGTGTCCTTCAATTCCAGCATAAGGCGTGGCTAAAGCCGTATATAGATATGAATACGACGAAATGTCAGGCAGCCACAAATGCCTTCGAGAAGGACTTTTTCAAATTAATGAATAATGCGACGTATGGCAAGCTTATGGAGAATAAATGTAAACGACATTGTATGGAACTCGTGTGTAGAGAAGTTCGGGCAAATAAATTAATTGCAAAACCTGCATTTAAATGCAAAACGATATACAGCAAATCGTTGTCCCTGATCAAATTATGCCAAGAGAGCATAACGTTTGACAAGCCCATATATGCTGGGTTTGCCGTACTCGACCTGTCAAAAAAACTCATGTATCAATTTTACTACGACGTAATGCGAGCGTTGTATGGAGGCAGTGTGTGTCTCGCTTATATGGATACTGATTCCTATATAATGGAAATAGCCTGCCCTGACTTTTACAGCGACCTTGCCTCTGATCCGCCAGTCATGTCGGAGTTCGACACCAGCAGCTACCCTCCCACTCATCCCTACTATTCTGCTTTAAACACCAAGGTGATTGGTAAATTCAAGGATAAATGTGGGGGTAATGATATGGTTGGGTTTGTCGGGTTGCGGGCGAAGCTGTATACGTGCAGATGCCAGAATACGGCAGTGAAACGCACTAAGGGGATGCAGAGGTGTGTAGTAGATAATACGGTATTTGACGATTATCAGCATATCCTTCTGGCCCAGCGCAGCATGAGAGTACAGGTCGGTAGTATTAGGTCGTACCACTATGAAGTTTACATGGAGCGCATAAACAAATTAGCACCTTCATGGATGGACTACAAAAGGAAAGTCCTGGATGATGCCATTCATACCGTCCCCTATAGTTATCAGACCTAAGATAAAGACAGCTCTGGGTCAGACCTACATAGGTATACTTGTCTGTCTCTGGAGAGAGTGTTTTTTCTCCCAGCGTGTACTGGAGCACTTGCAAGCGTCTCTTATTCCGCCTGTCAGGTATACTGCTGAGGGTGTTGGTAGTCATATTTATATATCCCGATTAGCATGCTGTAGCACGTACAAGTGTGTTGCAGGCTTGTCAGGTATGCTGACTGATAGTCTACTGTAGCTCGTACAAGAGGTATGTTCCTAACATTCTCAGGTACATTATCAGTTTTTTTATTTCCAGCAATATACTGGAGCCCATGCAAGACCGGATGGCTTGCCAGGTATACTAATATGTATTGGCCTGCACAGTCTAATTCAGCGTACTGTAGCTCACTCAAGAGTTGCAATCTTCTCCTTGCCAGGTATACTGGGTGATAACACGCTGGAGCGCATGCAAGCGACCATCTTACTTGCCAGGCATGCTACCAGCACGTCCTGTACATGTTTTTTTTATTCTTGTAGGTATACAAGCACATGCAAGTAGTAGTTGTCGTCATGCCAGGTATACCAATCATGCGTCCCTTTTCCCACATGCTATATATTCCATTCTAATGCTATGTAACTGGTGCATATTTTCAGATCGATGTGCATTTGTACGTTTTCAATTATTATTAATATTCCATAGCTCACACTACTGTCCTATAGTCATGTAAATACCTGCTATCTCTTGTGTCTTTCATGCGTGTTTCAATCACACACACACTGTCCCTAATTGGTTATTCAACTTTGTGCCACACACGTGTGTGTAGATATTGCTAGAGTCAACATCGGCACTGGCTTGTCAAGCGTACAGTAGAGAGCTGACGAGAAGGCAAGGCTGTATGGCGGGGCCGCAAACCCTCCCTTGCCCCCTTCCAGCGTTTAATGACTGCTGCCAGAGTAACGGGTCACCCTCGCTACTAGTCATACCAAAAGAAACAGCTCTCTGGAAGTCAGTCATGTGTTAGTGTCGGTTGCGTGCATAACAGGATGGTATATTATGGCGCAGTCTAGGAAGAAAGGGAAAACTATACACAGTGGAGCGAGGGAGGTGATCAGACATGTGATAAATAAATGTGACGAAGGAGATACTGATGGTCAAATAAAGCATTTATTATCTCAATCCAATCTGCATGCATCAGAATACACTGGAATTTCTATGAGANAAATAAAGCATTTATTATCTCAATCCAATCTGCATGCATCAGAATACACTGGAATTTCTATGAGAAGTGTTTCCAAAATTCGCAAAGAAGGTGCCGATACTTGTAACAGTTCGCTGTCAACACCAGGCAAACACCGAAAGCGACCACATGAAAGAAATGTGCGCTGTGACTCATTTGATAGGAAAGTAGTCAGAGACGTCACTCATGGTTTTTTCATAGTACAGGAACAAGTACCAACATGTCCTAAGCTTCTCGTTGCTTTAGAGAAAAAATTGATTTCCCATGGGATGTTCACACGCNAAAAATTGATTTCCCATGGGATGTTCACACGCTCAGGCGGGTACTGAAAGAAATGGGGTTTAAATGGAAACGGTGTAACAGTTCTCGGAAACTATTAGTGGAAAGACCGCACATTATCCACTGGTGTTGTAAATACTTAAAATAAATTCTCCACTACAGAATGGAGGGGCACCCCGTAATTTGCATTGATGAAACATGGGTTGACAGCAACATCACATTTAACAAATGCTGCCCAAGTGATACTGAACGTGGTGTGTTAACCAACAGCAGTTCTTCGAACCGTTTAATTGTTGGTCATGCAGGTGCTAAAACTGGATTCATTGAAAATGCACTTCTAATTTTTCCAGCAGCAGAGCTACGGGGGACTTCCATTGGCAATGAATTCTACGAACTTCGAAAAGTGGATGCATAATAAGTTATTGCCAAACCTACCGGGAAAGTCTGTTGTTATTATGGACAATGCGCCTTACCACTCAGTGGAAGAAAATAAACCCCCATCGAAGTATGCAGTGAAAAAGGAAATGGAGTCATGGTTGACCAATAACAACATTCCTTTTACTCATTCAATGCTAAAAACACAGCTTTTAGACTTAATTATGCAGAACAGGAAGCCTGAAAATGTATTTCGCATTGACCAACTTTTAAAATTGCACGGATACGATGTTCTTAGACTACCTCATTATATGCGCGAACTTAATACCATTGAACTAGCGGGGTCTAAAACAAAGAGACTAGTGCGGGAAAAGACCATTACTGCTAGCTTGTTGTTAACGAATCACATGGAAATCACGACGGAAGCAATATATTTCGTTGCTGAAGAAGACTGGCAATGATACTGTTCGCATGTCCAAAAAAAAGAAGCAGACTACTGGCAGAAGGACTGTTCTGTGGAAGACGCAATAGACAGTTTTGTGATATGCCTAGGCCGTGACTCCAGTGGCTCGAGTGATTCAACTCACGACGAATTTTGCTCTTCCGAATCGGAACTGGTGCTGCCACGTCCCGAAAGTGAATAAATTATCACCGAACAACAACATCCACTGTTTGAGGTAAGCGGTAAGAGTATAACCTTTCAGAGTATTTTAAAGAGCATTCCTGATCTTAACTGTTTTCGCCCTAAATTTATGGCATCAAAATTGTTTTCAGGTCACTATAGTTGTTTCGCAGGTATTTAAGTAAAACAATTTATGTTAAAAAAGTTTAAAAATTTTGTTTTTGGCCATACTGAAAGTCTTCAAATTAGTGTTGGTAATGTAAAAGATGTTTTAACAATTATAACTATTGTGAAATGTGAATAATTTACGTACGGGAACAGATTGCGAATATGTACAATAAATAGCATTCTTTATAAATGTATACTTCAAACACAATGCAAAACATTTCGCGCACCAGGCAGACGGGCACCTAAAATGGCGAATTTAAAGGTTACTGTTAAAAGAAATGATAGATGCGTATACCATAACATTACAGACTATGTTTTTATGTGTCACATATGAAAGGAAAATCTCCTTGCGAACTGATAGTTTTAGTACTGGTAGTACAGGTTAGAGGCGACGGTGGCGACATTGCAAGCCACTGGACCCACCCACCCACTCACCCACCCTGCCCAAATTACAGAGCCTCGCCTTCTCGTGAGCACTAGTCAGTATGTGCGTTGTTCCCCCTTTCTGTATCATATTCTAATGTATAACATTCAAATGTTTAATGTTTGTCATGTTTATGTGTGGTTTCCAACCATACTACAGCATATGTTACAGTCATATCGTAGTACATCTCTCTTGTTTTCTCATCCCACCATCGCACTGTGTTGGCATCACACACCGTGTCGTTGGTATCACACTGTATTGCCCGTCCATATTTTTTTATATTCTGTTTTCCCATTGCTGAAGTGTTCGCTTTATTAGTCGTCCCCCCGCTGCTTCGCAACCCGCCTGTTCACTATACCTGTGACGTTACATATATATATATATATANATATACGTATTGATAGTGTCGTAGGAATAGCGTACTGCACGGTTCCAAGTCCTGGGGTCCCTCTACATGGTTATGTCATGCAGATTGTAAGTGGGAGGACGAAGCAGCAGCAACTGGTAAGTGATGTGTGTGTGTATGTAACTTGGGATACTTATGTTAGTTAGTTTTGGAAATATTGTATTTCTCTCGGCGACGGCTCGCACGGTCTTGGGAGTGGTGTAATAATAATAATAATCCGCATAATTTTCACAAACTACGGCACAATCTCCACTGCACTGATATGCAAATTGGTTAATCCACGATATTTATGCATGTTAGTTTTTTTTTAATGTTCGAGACTTGGGATGTTCTCTGTTATGTAAAAATCCACAAATATAAAGTTGAAATTTTGGAACGACAGATAGGCAGGGGGAGTGTGATGCAGCCCGCCACTTTGGTATTGGAGGTGGATGCACACTCATGTGTATGTAATTATGGGCATGACTTCATTAGCGTACTGACTGAGCATACAGCACATTTTTTTCTCGCATGCATAAACCGCTTGACTACCATTAATATTCATCTTAACTCTTTATATATATATATATATTTCCATTGCTCACACCAGGGGAGTGAGTGTGTGCCGGTAAAAACCTTTAAACGTATCTTTCTTGACGAGTCATGACTGAGGGCAATAATGGAGTATGAACTGTTATTATTATGATTTAAACATGCAAGTTTTTTTTAATACTACTTCTCGCGCGCGGCTCAAGCCTATATGTGTTTTAGAAACCGTCGTTTCTCGAGGACGCTGGTCAGAGTCTTCGGATATAACGGAATATGAAATATTATTTAAACATGTTTTTTGGAATACTTCCCCACGTTTCCCAAGCACCTATATGTGTATTTCTCGAGGACACCACCAGGGCCTGGGGCTATATATGTGTTGTCACATTTTCTAAAACGGAATTTCTCGAGGATGCTGCTGCTGCCAATGCCAGGAGTGTGTATGTCTGTTCTCGGCGGAAGTTAAACAGCGAATGAACCACTCGAGCAAGGTGTAACTTGCACATTACATGCAACTGACAAGAGAATTCCATAGATAACACGAGCGAAAATATAAGAACTGTAGCGGGAAATAAACAAGAGATAAGAACCTCACGTTGAAACCTCTTATCTACAGTGTTATTTCTTATAGACAGAATCTTTGATCGCAACAGCCAACAGTAATATTAGGTTGGCTTGTCACATGCATTGGAATTGAGGTTATGTTAAGACAAAATTAGAACCACTGAACCGATTCTATTCAAACAAACTTTATTGTAATATACGCATTATACACAAGATCTGCATGACCAATAATATGCAACTCTCCAGTTTTACCAACTAACTTCCTATAAATCCAAATCTTATCACCAAGCTCGAACTTTACCTTCTTGCAAGAAAACTAAACAGGCAATGAGTGTATACTAATAACATCAGATTTTTTAATGACATCTTCATGAATTGGAACAGTCTTCCAACAAATGATATCATGTGGATCCATATCAGCTAAATTTGTGAATGCAGGCACACTACTGTTGTGATGGTTACGGAAGTTATACCTTAGTCGAGTGGTTCATTCGCTGTTTAACTTCCGCCAAGAACACACATACACACATCAACCAATCGCCCTGCACCTACCTAATGTTGTTTTAGCGAACAAAGTTGCCTGGGGGTATGGTATTCAGTGCAGGGACACGTCATATATTTTTGAAACTCACGCCGAGGCTATGGGGCTATATATAACTATTTTCTGAAATTCATGCATTGCCTGGGGCTACATCTAACCACCATGCCACCGCAGCACCACATGAGTAGTGGTCTATCCGCTACATCACCACAACATCCTGTAGCCTGGGGTCTTGTCATGGTGTCCCTGAGTAGTGGGTTGTCTTTCCACCACTTCACCATGACACCCTGTAGCCCGAGGCCATGTCATGACATCTAGGATTCGTCTTTGGGAGCCGCCTAAGGCTATGTCTATCCACTACATCACTGCAGCACCCCTCGCTATTGAATGAGAGAGCGTGACATTTAGAATTGTGTATATTCGCAACCCCACCGCGGCCCCGTTGAAATACCACAAAAACTTGCAAAGTCCCATAGCCTCGGGCTATGTCATGGCGTCATGGTGGATGTCTAGTATTCTGTAGCCCAAGGCTATGTCATGGCATCTGAGATTCATTTTGAGGAGCCAGCTTGTAGCCTCGGGGGATTTGATGGTAAGGGGGATTCGTCGAAGGGAGCCAGCCTGAGGCTACGTAGGAAAACCAACATGGCCACCATTGAATGCGAGAGCATGACATTTAGAATAGCATATACCCACCGCAACACCATGGCCCCTGTCCAAAAACCTATCCATTATATCATGGCAGCATCCTGTAGCCCGAGGCTATGTTTCGGGGAGCTAGCTTGTAGCCTCAGGCGATTTAATGGCAAGAGGGATTCGTCGAAGGGAGCCAGCCTGAGACTATATAGGAAAAACAAAATGGCCGCCATAGAATATTTGAGAATTTTTTTAACTTTTGAAATATCTAAAACAATTTTTTTAACTTTTGAAATATGTAATAATTTTTTCCAACTTTTGAAATATTTGCAACTTTTGAAAAAAAAATTGAAAATAAAAAAAAATTTTTTTTTTGGAAAATCTTGAAAACAAAATGGCCGCCGTAGCAACTGAATGCAAGAGCAGGTGGTTTTCGTGCTGGCTGCCAAGATGGCTGCCATCGAAGTGGAATGCAAGAGCAGGCGGTTTTCCCATTGCCTGGGGAGATCTGGCTCCCCGGCTCCCTGTCATGGATCTGGCATTAAACCGACTATTTTTAACTACTAACATGGTTTTATAAAATATCTCCCGGCAAAAAAATACTGCACTCTAAATTCGAATCAGTGGAAAACCAATGATTCGCAGTGAAATTCAACTGCCCGAATCAGTGAAAATGGCTAAACTTAGAATCGGTGGAAAACCACTGGTTGGTTCAGTGAAATAATTTCACTGATTGACGTGAAACAATTTCACTGATTAAATAAGTGCCAGCCAACTGCAGTAGTGAATTAAATATTGTTTTTATTGAATTTAGCAGATTACTATAAATAAAGATATTAACGATAGTTTACTAGTTTGTAGGCGTAATTTGTCGTATTTTAAAATAGTAAAAAAAAAACAAAACAAAAAACTCTGCAGGTGGTCGAGATTACACACACCTCCACCTGACTTCCAGACCATTACCTTACCACCTTAGCTACCAAGTCACGTCGGTAATCAAGAGGAAAATATATTTTTATAGTGCCTCAACGAAAGTGTGTAGTTTTAAATTGTTTGGCCCTTCTTTTCATTTTTACTTTAAGTGGCAGTATTGGAATTGTTAAAACGAATAGTACATGTGAACTTTCTTCGCCATGTTATATGCAGTTTAAACCTTCAAACAGAGCGCTGTGATAATTACATGAAAACGAAATGAAAGACGGAATGTTCATGTCATAGGCCATTCACGATTACTTCACACTTTTATGAAACCATGCTAAAGTTCTCCTTTTGGTTACCGATTACGCATAATTCCACTACATGTAAACGTAGGTTTATTATATTATTTATTTAGATTTATCTGTCTAGGCGTAGTATGTTGGTGGGATTGTGGCAAACATTCAAATCACAGAAACGTAGGCACGTTACACAATTGTGTTTCAAACACCTATAGCGAAGTTACATAGTTGTAATAAATAAACTGACGTGACTTTCAAATAATTAATTTCCTTATAAAAACAGTTCACGGTTAAAACGTATAAATTTCGCACCTCCAATATTTGCAATCACACACTTACTAGCCCAGCGTGAGCTGCAACAATACCTTTTCACACGACACACGTTAGAGTATAATTATTTATTCCTGTAGTGGAAAAACAGATTTATTACATCATAACTTGCCTAGGTAGGTTTGAAAACACAACGTGTATAAACTTGATGTGGTAATTTTAAGTATATTTCTCAGGAAGAAAAATTAACACTTCATTCAGCCAATAGCAACATGCCATGTAATCGTCATGTCGCCACACTCCTGCCAACTTCAGATTCGTAACCGTCCTGCCATCACATCTAACTATATAATAATAAGTATTCAAACAATAAAATCTCGCTTCAGTTGTAAATTACAAATTAAAAAATCATTATTTTTGATGTAATAAGAATTAAATATGCTAAAATTGAAAACGTGTATGATTTTCATGCTACTACTAAAGGCGTGAAACTTCCCGAGAGAGAAAGAGAGAGTGAAAGAGAGAGAGAGATAGAGAGAAAGAGCGGCAAGCTTCGCTCCGCTCTCTTCATCGTACGAAAAAAAAAAATCACATCACTAGGGCTTACGCACGGTAATTTGCGCTGATATTTTTAACTGTAACAATGAAATATGCTTCCTTCAGTGCTACATAAAAATTTCAATATATCAATAGGCAATGTTTAATTTACAAATAGCACATCAAAAAATAGGTTAAAACGATATTTTAATTGTGAACTATTTCTTATTAGCCGTCGCCAACACATCGCTGTTCTCGCGGTTTTTAATTCGTATTTAATTCGAAATAAATATTACAAGTTATAGTGCATACTAAGTTAAAGTTTAATTTGTTTAAGAATACAATACTTTAAAGTAAATCTTAGTGTTATAAATGTGTGACATACAAGTCATTGAAAAAACAGGTTGACATTTTACTCCTAGGGTGATCGTTTCAAAACATCCGAAGAAACCGTGAATTGACTATACCTCGTAAAATTGTATTTTTAAAGACTAAATAAATTTTAGTAAGTATTTTGTATTGGTTTTATTAGTTTATGCGTTGCTATTTCACTTGATATACATTGTTCAAAGACGATATTTACACGTTGTTTGGCGGGCATTTTTACACGCTGATTTTTCTGATCCATCAGTCAAAAACCAATCACTGAAAACCAGTGCAAAAATTGTTTATGAATCAATGGCAAATGTCACTGACTCAATAATAAGAAAAGGAAAACTGGAATTTTTCACTCAGTCATCAGTTAAATTCACTGAAGTGACTGTTGAATCAGTCAGGTAGTGTTAACCGACTGAAACAGTGAAATTCCGACTGAATCATATTTAGAGTGTGGGATGGTTACTTACCACAGGCCACAGCCGCTTCATTGCCCGATCCTGAGATCCTGACTGTGCAGGTGATTCCGGCTCTAATGACTTCGTCGACGAGACGTAAAGACAGTCGCCTACCTGGAGCTTTCCCCATGTTCGAGGCCGAGAAGTGAGGGAGCGTTAAGTGCTACACTTCCACGCGCATCATGTGCCCCATCGCCGCTACGCACAGGGCTCTGAACTAGAGTATAGTGTTATCGCCGTGCTGCTTGTACTGTCCATTTCATGTAAGTGGGGCAAATTTTGACTGTTATAGAAAAGTGACTCGGCCACAATGCATCCTTCCGCCACAGCTGTTCTGTCAGTGAATAAAACAACGTTTGTAAACAAATGTTGTAAGTTCAATGTATACTTGCATTCTCCTCGTGTTTCCTGTCTTGGCTGGCACTGGAAGACACGAACGCTAACTTCCGTCCAGTAATCAATGTAAGATTTTATAGCTAGGTTGGCATTCCAACCTGTTTTATTTTTGTAATGGCTGTGTAAGTTCGCTCGGGCTTTGTTTATTTTATATCGTGGGAAAAAGGTGGCGAGGGCAAGGGGGACTTTAGTTTGTATTTCGTGAGACGGCATTATTCCCCTGTACTTCTACAAGAGGTCATTTTGGAATTGCAAATAGTTTGGATGGAGCAGTGAGAAGTTTTGCTCTTACGGAAATTATATTAAAATGATTATAAATTATATTATTTTGTCTTGAATGGAAGAAAGGGGCCGCGGTGTCTGAGTGGTTAGACTGCTCACTTCCCACCAAGGTGAACTTGGTTCAATCCCCGGCTGGGGCAGGGTCTCTCCCGGATTTTCGCAAGTGGGAATCGTGTCGGAAGATGCCGCTGTTAAGTGGGTTTTCTCTGGGATTTCCCGTTTCCTCCGCCCTTGCATTCCGGCGCTGCTCCATTCTCACCGCACTTCACCCTCATCGGCTCTCAAGACCTCGTTGTTAAGAGCCACCCAAATCTCTCAACTCAACTAAATTCAATGGAAGAAAAAACTATACATTCGTCGCTGTCCGTACAGATGCAGCAATAAACACACACACACTTTTGCCGAAGTTAACCTTACACTCGTTGAATTTACAATAATGGCCAAATAAACAAATATTATTTTTACACTACGAAAGAGTTTATATAAGCTGTTCACGGAAAAGTGAACACTTTCAAGGCCCTAGTTATATTTTTCTTTCAGCAATTTTTGATCCTTTATCCACCTTTTTAAATGAATATTGTTATATGAGTAATAAACACAGTGTGTGTATTCCATCGCATTTAGAAGTTAGCGTCAAACGCTAAAATAAAATATATTTTTTGGCTATTATTGCAAATTAGATGGCATTCAAAAGTGCTCACTTTACCATGAATATCATATAGTGTGGCTTTTTGGGCCACGTGAATTTAGAGCATTATAGTAACTGTTTATAAATACATTATTTACATAATACGCTAACTTATTGTTTGATTCACAACTTCTATAAAAGGTGTTTTTCTATTAAGTGAGTGAATGAACAGATTTGGGTGGTTCTTAACATGCAGGTCTTGAGAGCCGATTAGGGTGAAGCGAGGTGAGTATGGAGCAGCACCGGAATGAAAGAGCGGGGGAAACGGGAGATCCCCGAGAAATCCCGGCGACCAGTAGCCTCGTCCGGCACGATTGTCACATGCGAAAATCCGGGAGAGACCCCGCCGGGAATCTAACTAGGTTCGTCTAGGTGGGAGGTGAGTGGTCTAACCACTACACCACGGCACGATTACTTCACTAAAATTATATTGGTCCGTCACTGATATGAAATAACTTATTTGCAGACTCGTTCAATAAAATCAAAACACCATTCTTTCCTAAAACCAATAAAATTAAACTTACATTTTCTGGTGTCGCTTCATGGCGGACTCCGGTTGAAAAATGGTGGAACGAGCCGCTTTACAAAGCGGTAAACCCGTGCCAATAATATTACATTTCACTCAATAAAACACACTAATGCGGTATTTAACAAACTATGCTTAATGAAAGTAAATACAAAAATATTTACTACCGATAAAATATTCTTGTGTGTTTGGTAAAGTTTTCATAACGTCGGGAAGTCAACGTCTCGATCTCGGAGGCCTGCACAGATATTTTTTTTTTTATGAATTTCCATTGCAAATTTTGATACAGGTCTTCAATATAAGTCTTCCGTATTCCCTTAGCGATCAAACCATTTACTGGCTTCTTTTCGAATTTTGGGGACTGGTTAGTATGCATCAAGAATTAAAATAAATAAATAAAATTGTTTAACTGAGAAAAGAAGCCGTATCGATCCACAATGAGATATCCAGCTCTGAATTCACCCCTACCACTTTTCACAGCACACCTACGTCTCACGTTACTGTTCGAAATAACTAAAATGACTGCCCCCAAAACCCAGAGGAGAAAGGGCTTTCACCATCTGTTTTCTTTTCGGCAGTAAAAAATACCTTAAAAAATACTTTGATGCAGTGTGCACTTCGCAGACATATTGGTGGTCGGTGTCATGCAGACGTTATATGGTCTCTCTCTATCTCTCTCTCTCTCTCTCTCTCCCCCTCACTCTCCGTTTTATTGCGCTGCGTGATAAAACGCGAGATTCGCAGCCCCAGTTTAGATGGAAATAGAAAAAATGACAAGGGCAAAGGGAGGGGCAGGGAAGAATGGGCGGCGAGGAATAAACCAGGCATAAAACAGGGTCGAAACTATAAAACGACATTGCAGCTCGCTTAGTTCGGCTTCCGATGGGTCGGGGATTTGGAGGACGACTCACAGATAGCGGACGTAACTTCTCGGCGTCAAGCAGTGACGGTAACACATGTTCCCCAAGATAGTAACATTTTATTTACTCGCACAGTGCACTGGTCCAGCGACAGCTTCGAGCGCAATGTTCCCTTCGATGAGACTTCTGAACAAGCAATATAAAGTGGGTTGGAGGAGGAGGGAATCTGTATTAGCAGAAGTAAACAATTAACTATTTGTCCATACACAGTTGCACCCGCATCAGGGAGGACAATTCCCTACATTATCATAATCTTTGGTTCATATTGTTATGAATTTAGGTTTTAGTAAATTCATTCCTGAAATGGGCTATGGGCGTAGCTAAATAATGAGTCATGATTAGGTAGAGCATAGCAGTATAAGATGGAGTTTATTAAGCATAAGGATTATAAAATAACTATTTACGTGAAAATTTATCGGGGGAGCTTAAATGGATTACCAAGATCCTAATTAATTATATTAAGTATTATTACCTCACTCCATTACTATTACAATCTAATTCGAAAGTCCCCACCTTGGTCATGTTGCCGGAGGCTGATTCTAGGAGACGGTTAACGACGGCCGCACACACCCATCTTCAGTGGTCTTCTTGTTCCAGTGGCCCGACGACAAAAGACGCCGCTCCTGATGTTGCGCTGGCCTATATCGGGCACGTAGTTTAATATTTTTGGCCCCGTTTACTGGCCGGTGAAGGGGATTTCGGCAACTGTCTTTCGCAAGGTGTTATTGCAATGATGCTCGTGTCATCGTTCAATGATTAAAGGTGTGATCAGGCAGGCCGTTCAGTTAAGGACTGATAACTTCATAACATCGCCCCCCACTTGTTCACAGTTCACCGACCAAAATCAAACCTGCAGTGCAGCCAACTTCCCATTTTCCACTATGGTGGCACAGTACTCATACAACCCAACACATTCACAACATTTACGGACTCACTATCGATACTACATTCCTGCTACACTACTTAACTACTACTATCAACGCGATCCAACTTTATTTCTCCCACATATATCTCACATCTTTCTCTACAGTCTACTACTTTCTCCAGCGTCCCTCCAGAGATGAGGACATCTCTTTTCGTCACTTTGGACCGGATGTTACGCAAGTCCCCGCTGTGCGCCACTTGTCTTAACAACAGCCGCGAAGGAGGCCACATGCGAGTTTGGTAAACTAAGAAACCATAACAGCGAGCCGGAGTGGAATGTCGATAGCAATGTGCAAAGAACTCCAGAAAATGAGGGTTTAACAAATGTCAGGACATTCCTGGATAATTATAACAAACTACAAGCAGACTCCGTTTCTAGTGAACAACGGGAGCCAATCACAATGCATTACGTCAATACACACATGTGGAGGGGCGCGAAAAGTGGACTGGGCTACGATGGCTGTGAGCGACACAGTCGGCGAGTGTCATCAGGCCGGTCAGCTGCGGGTCCTGGAGCGGTGACGTCCGACATCGAGGCAACGAGACCAGGGTGCGAGACTCGGGTGAGCTCCTTCTTTATCATGCTCTCTCTAACCTAACAAACCTTCCTTATCATCCTTTTCTTCCGTTGGCCTCATACCTTTAATTCTATATAACGGTTAGTAAATACCTTAGTAAGTCTTTTCTATAAGTCATATCCTTTTTAACTTATCCTGATACCTTATCCTTTCCCTAAATAACCTAATAGTTTATGAGCTTGTTATAACTCATAACAATATGTACACGGAAATTTCTTACGCACGCTTGCTGTTTCTGGCTGAATGCCGTAGAGCGATGGAACTCAACAATACCAGACGGTAGCAAGAGCTGATAATCGCCCTAACTTGTGCAAGATAATAGTCCGGAAGCCATTTGCTAACAAATAATACACTAAATAAGGCCAGTTCATTAAACAGCATGCCATGGAATGATGAGTGATGAGTGCAGACGATAGAAATTTTTATTAAAATAATGTGAGCTGGAGTTAGAAAAAAATATAAAGAAATACAATGGACCGTGCATTAAAAAATATATTATGGATGTATTCTTTTTCTGTTGGTGGAGACGAGATGTCAAACACACACATACTACAACTTACGTACCAGTTTAGTAAATGTACTTTAATAATAATAATAATAATCAAAACATTACACACAATCATTTTGGATTCGACGTTACGTGTATATATTAAAGAGTAAACATTTAACATGGTTAGCAGTAAGGGGCCCTGAAGAGTGGGACAGCAATAAGCAAATATACATATGGCAGAAGTATCGCGTAGAAAATGAATAAATGGGCAGTGCATTGGTTGGGCTTTCATTTGTATTCAAGTGATTCATGTGAAATGGTTTCTGGCGTGATAATGGCTGCACGATGGGATTTAACAGACTTTGAACGCGGAATGGTAGTTAGAGCTAGACGCATGGGATATCCCATTTCGGAAATGGTTAACATTCCGAGATCAACAGTGTCAAGAGTGTGACGAGAATACCTAATGTCAGGCATAACCTCCCACCATGGACAACGCCTGCACTTAATGACTGAGACCAACGACGTGTGCGCAGAATGGTCAGTGTTAACAGACAAGCAACACTGCATGAAATAACCGCAGGAATCAATGTGGGACGTACGACTGACGTGTCCGTTAGGACAGTGTGGCGAACTTTGGCTGTACTGGGCTATGCCTGCAGAAGACCGACTCGAGTGCCTTTACTAACAGCACGACATCGCATGCAACGCCTCTCCTGGGCTCGCGATCATATCGATTGGACCCTAGACGACTGGAAAACCGTGGCTTGTTCAGATGAGTCCCGATTTCAGTTGGTAAGAGCTGATGGTAGGTTTCGAGTGTGGCACAGACCCAACGAATCCATGGACCTAAGTTGTCAACAAGGAACTGTGCAAGCTTGTGGTGGCTCCATAATGGTGTGGGCTGTTTTTACAAGGAATGTAATGGGTCTTCTGATCCAACTGAACCGATCATTGACTGGAAAGGGTTATGTTCAGCTACTTGGAGACCACTTGCAGCCATTCATGTACTTCATGTACCCAAAAAACGATGGAATTTTTATGGATGACAATGCGCCATGTCACTGGGCCCCAACTGTTCCCGATTGGTTTGAAGAACATTCTGGACAATTACAGCGAATGATTTAGCCACCAAGATCGCCCGACATGAATCCCATCGAAGTGGGATTATGGGACATAATCGAGAAGACAGTTCATGCACAAACCTCTGCACCGGCAACACTTTCACAATTATAGACGTCTAAAGAGGCATCATGGCTCAGTATTCTGCCAGGGACTTCCAACGACTTGTTGAGTCCATGACACGTCGAGTTACAGCACTTCGCCGGGTAAAAGGAGTTCCGACACGATATTAGGAGGTATCCCATGACTTTTGTCGCCTCAGTGTATATGTATATATATTACTTAGTGTTGTTTTGTTTTAATTGAAGGAAAAAATTGTACGTTTTTGTGACAATATATTACTTTAGGTTTCAATTGAAAAAATGTACATATATTTTGTATATATATATTATATAGATATACATACATACATACATTACTACTAACTCTGTGTGTATTATTTTTCTGACAGAGAAATGAGTTCGTGCCTTGGAGATATAAAAAATAACAATTCTCTTTCGGACTTTGACAAAATAAGATAATTTGCTTTTCCCAGTGATGGACGTGAGCCTAATATTAGCACGTATATGATACATGAATACCGTTAAAATAATAATATGACACCATCCAAGATGGCCATCGTCTCAAAAATTCTTCGATAGAGAAATGAGTTCCTGCCTTGGAACTATAAAAACTATTGATTCTCTTTCGTACATTAGATATTTAAAAAAAATGCAAAGATAAATAGTTATAAACTCCTACCGACCGCTGCATATTGCACACGCAACGAACACTATACATTATGTTATACCATAAAAAATACACTTTCGAAACGCTGATACTAGCATGCATAAAAATAAAAGGAAAGTAGTTATTATCACCTACCAACGTGTATTGCACAATTGATGAACACCGTATAGCACACGATGCTAGGCAACACTGTGCTTCTGAAAAAATTCTGAAAAAATAATAGCATGGTAGCCTCGGTTAGTACAGCAAAAATAATAAACGATCGTTCTCACGTACGTCCGAGCTACAGAGACACGCAAATTCAACCAAGGAACGAACAACATGTGTAACATTAGACTAACGTAAAATACTATGTCAGAGTCGCGAGTATGGAGAGCGACAAGGTCAACACTGCCACATACCGACACAAACAGATATAAAACAAATGTAAAGTAAAAAAAGTTATAAGTACAATCTTTTACCTGGCACCCTGACGGAGACATGTCTCATGCTCTGCCATTCCACTTCGGTTTTCTCATCATCACAGCTATCACAGTGGAACCCTTTGTATGCTGAGCTGAACATGTAATGTGTACTTTCATGACGGTGTGCATTACAACTTTTTACTGAAAGTATTTTCGCAATAGTCACATCGATATCGTAATGATTGTATCAAATCTTCAGGGCTCCTTACTGCGAACCATGTAAATTTTTTCCTTTTAAAAATACAAGTAACGCCGAATCAAAAATGATTGTGTGTACCGTTTTGATTATTATTATTATTATTACTAAAGTACTTTTACTATAGTGGTATGTTAGTTTTAGTATGTGTGTGTTTGACATCTCGTTTCCACCAACAGAAAAATAATACGCACAGAGTCTGAAGTAATATTTATATATATATAAATACACAAAATATATACATACAATTTTTTTTCAATTAATACATTAAGTAATATATTGTCACAAAAAAAATTTTTTTCCCCTTCAATTAAAACAAAAAAACACAAAGCAATGTATTTACATATATATTGTCACAAAAAAAATATTATTTTTCAATTTATAAAACATCTAATTTTCTCTCTAGATGTTGGCGAGAAGCGCGGTTAGCATATATAAATACAATATATATATATATATATATATATATATATATATATATATCATTCGATATAGTAATTAGCTCTGAGTTCATCAATATTCATATTTTACTCTTCGCCGACAGAAAGATATCCACTTCTCTGTAAAGCAACCAGCACACGTAGTCTATCAACCAGGTCATTGGGGTCTTCAGAAAATAAGTAGCTAGACTTCACGATACTCTTCGCAGAAGGTTCACAATACAGGTCTGCATCTATGCTCTTCCGTAATGAGTAGTTTGTGAGATACCTCTGGGCCAGAGTACTCGGTTCGAATATTCGTTTCGTCTGCCACAACTTCAAGTAGCTCTTATCTTCAGCAATAAGTTTATGCTTTTGCATTACAGATGCCAGCACTTCATCGGTAGAATATGACTTAAAAGTCATATATTTTTTCTCATTGTCCTGGTTAGTTGTAAATGCTTTCTTCGCAGATGGTTCACAATACACGTCATCATCTATGTTCATCTGTGATAAGTAATTTGTGAGATACCTCTGAGCCAGAGTTCTTGGTTCGAATCTTCGTTTATTCCGTCTCAACTTCACGTAGCTGTCTTCTTTTGCTTTGCAGATGCAGTTACTTCACCATCGTCAGTAGAATGTGTATATTTCACATCATCACCTGCGGACTTGGCGGTCACACTTTCGTGCTGGATAGTTGTAACATCCTTGTTTTTCATCTCAAGTCTTAGAAATACATGTTTGTTGTTCACATCGTTGGACGATCTGTATGGTTTGCACTCTTCATAGTAAATACCTGCGACAGTCGTATTTCCTTCTTCACAGATTGATTTGGAACTTGCTGCATGCCCAGATAATGTTATGGGCGATGGAACAATCAATAGGTTGCACGACGAATCAGTATGATGGCCAGCCATTGTATTGTCTTGCGTCAATAAGTTAAATACTTGCTGTCTTGTACCAAGTAAATGTGTGTTACCTTTACATATATCAGTATGTCTCTTTAAATTGTCACTTCTACCAAATGTCGCAGCACACACATCGCATGATAGTATTCTGGAGGCCGGTTTCTTTTGACACTCACTCTGTTCATGTCGTCGTGCATTGCAACTTTTACAGAAGGTCTTGCCGCAGTAACGGCATTGTTTTCCATGAAATTGTTGAACCCTTGGTGAAGTGTTGCATTTAGGCATACAGGTCATTTTCGATTTCATGTTCTCCACACTTTTCATCATTTTCAAGTATATGCAAACTTAAACACATCTACTACTATGGAGTGCAGACTCCTCCCCTCTGCGGACACCTCTCTTCTGCAGACTGCTCTCGTCTGCGGACTCCTCTCTTCTGCGGACTGCTCTCGTCTGCGGACTCCTCTCTTCTGCGGACTGCTCTCTTCTTCGGACCCCTCTCTTCTGCGTACTCTTCTACAATGTAGACTCCTCCACGATGCAGACTCCTCCACAATACTTCCGTCACCCACTAGTGTTGCTGTACACTATAGCTTAGCAACTGCGTGAATTTCTGCGGTTACTCTAATTTATACCCTCATTCTGCAGGTAGAATACGAAGTTAGGTTGTAATTTTCTCTGTAGTGGAGTAGAGGGAAATAAACAAGTGGCTGAAGTAAAATTTGTTCTGAATTACAGCTGATAAATGATATATATATATAGATATATATAATGTCCAAACGGTACATATTTCACATCGTCATCAGTGGACATGAAGGTCACACTTGCGTTCTCGATGTCCTGGATAGTTGTAGCAACTTCGTTTATCACCTTACATAATAGCAGGGTATGTTTGTTTTTCACTTCTTCTGACGATATGTATAGCTCGCACTCTTCGTAGTAAATGTTCGCAACATATGTAATACCTTCTTCACACTTGGTGAAGGTTTTTTTTGCAGATAGACGTGCAGAACATTCTCGATTGCATGCCCTCAATCTACATACATATATTTGCCAAGTGAAGTAAGTAAATTTGTTCTCAATTGTAGCTGATGTATTTTATATAATGTCCAACCGGAACCCTTTCCCATATATTCTTCTTCCTCGTGACAAATCTTCTGTATACTAGCTTCAACGCTATCTTCAATCTCGTACGTGTTATACAGAGGTACATTCAAGGTTTTGAAGGCTCTCTCGCTATATTCATAATCTTCATGCTATTCTGGTTTGGTATATTTACAGTCCAACCATATATTATATTTTACTGCGCCTTCTTTTTCCATCTCACCTGTAAGTTGATCTATAATATTCTTTTTCATATGCTTAAGATATGTACAAATATCGTCCACCACACCTGATGAATAAGTTGCAAGACCTCGGAATGCAGATTATTTCAGTATGAACCCATTCTCATTCGGTAAGTTTCCCACAGGTACAGGTGTAGGTGCTTTATATGTACACATTTTGGTATGGTTGTAATACAACTTACGACATAGTTTCACTTGATGGTCATGTATTTCGAGTCGCATGCTGTCTGGAACACCTGTTACTTCATAACATGAGAATTCACGCCCACACTTACAGCAACAAGTAGTATAGTAAGGCCATTGCGTCTTCTTCAAATATTTTCCAGATTTCTCATGTTGACGAGCACTGTAACTTTTACTAAAGGTCATGCTGCAGTAGTAACATGAATATCTTGATGCCCGTGGTGAACTGTTCATGTCCAGGTCTGATGTTGTCGATGGTGACAGCGCACCGGTATCTAATGCAGGAGGTGTCTGCCCTTCACATGTTTTCTTCAGGTGTAGGCAATACACTACAGCTCTTAGTTGGCACAGGAGAGAGTCCCTCACACGTTGCAAGATGTCGTTTTAAGTTATCGCGTCGTCCAAATTGAGACTTGCACTGTTCACATGTTGAGGTAGATTGTATCATGTTCATAGAACAAGCATTTTCAAGTCGCCGGGCATGACAGCTGTTAGAAAATGGCTTCTTGCAGATACAGCACAAATGGCTTTCTGCCGTATTTTCCATCTTCGCTTGAGACGATGTACACTCTTCGAAATTCGAATAACAACTAAGATGATTTCATCAATTTCACACATATATATGTCCATATCTTCTTATTTCATCAGTGGGATTTAAACTTTCTTATGCATTCTATTATCGTCAATTCAGCTAACTAGCATATCTCGTTTGCTACACCAAGATACAGCTGCAAGGTTTTCCTCACAGTTCCTTGAAAGGTTTATACTATAGCTTCAAATCGAGGGAAGACACTTTAACAATAAACCAGACTTCTCTCCGCCGCTACACAGCATTTTACATCACTCATGACGGCGTGCGTTGCTACTTTTATTCCTACATGTTGGTGAAGGATTGTGTTCATTGTTCACATGAAGATCAGAAATTGGTGATGTAGGTGTACCAATACTTCGTACAGCAGAAACCTGACCGTAACAAGTTTGTAACACTGTCAATATACTTTGATGCTTAGTATGTAGAGGAAAAAGGCCTTTATGCTTTTTCATAAGTAAGTTTAAACTATCTGTATGAGTGAATACACCTTGGCACATATCACATCGATAGCTTGTACAACATGGATTCTGCTTACATTTATGCTTTATATGTATCTTCACATTGTAGGCTAATGAAAATGCAATGTTACAATAGTGGCATGGATGACTATGAGATGTGACTGAAATGCCCATTGTTTCCTCGGTAGGGTATGATGACTTTAACGATGTCGATGGTTCCGATTTTTCTTTCGCAGGTATCTTCCCATTAAAAGTTTTCTTTAATATCAGCAAATACTGATTGACATGTTGAGTAAGGAGAGCTTTGCAAGTTGTGCTATGCATTTTTAAGATATCGAGTCTTCGAAAATATGATTTGCACTTTTCACATGATAAGATAATGCATTTCATATTTTGTTGGCAGACAGTCTTGTGTTGACGAGCATTGCAACTTTTAGAAAAAAGTTTTCTTACAGTAGCTAACACAAATATCTTTCCCGATTATTTTCCATTGTAAAAAAACAGCACTGTTCACTCTTCGAAGTCTGAATAGCAACTGAGACAGTCAGTGTATACTACAAACATAACTGTCACCTTGGATGGTGACATGTGCCCTTGACCTTAACCAGACCTTTGGAAGATGATATGTTGAATTTATGTTTAGAGATTGCATAAAAAAAGCTTAAGTTATAATAACAATATATGAAGATTTGTACATTCAGACCCTACAAACCTGTGGTTCGGAACACGCAATATGCTACAATGTACATAGGTTGTTAAATGCATATAACTATTGGTTTTATAAAAATTTTATGTGTTTTGCAAAGTCGTGTATTAGTGATGTCTCTCTCTTGCATGACTAATTGTACACGAAACTCACGTAACATGTTAGACACCTTTATCCTTGTGTGTGGTAGTGTTCCTTATGATAGGCTGACAGCTTCGTCAGTGACGAGACTCTTTCGAGGGTCCCACCTATCATGTTAGGTATCTTTATCCTTGTGTGCTGCAGCATTCTCGTTGTCGCGAATGATGCCTGTGTTATGAGTAGGTGATGACTATTCTACAAATTTGGTAGCTTTATCTACAACGGATCGGAAATTATGCTTATAGGTAAGCTCAGGACGCAAATGTCCATGTAGTCATATTTTTTATTGTTAGGGGTGATACATATGTTATGAATTTGATAGCAGTATCTTCAACTGGTCAGTAATTACGACCAACCATGCTTAGGAGTACGCCTAGGGTATAAGTGACCCTGTGATAATTTTCGTTGCCAGGGGTGATGTGCATGTTACAAATTTGTCGCCTATATCTTAAACGGTTCGGGAATTACGTTCAACTATGCTTATAAGATCGCATAATGCTTCAATGATCATTTGATAATTTTCATTGCCGTGGCGATGTCTATGTATACTCGATTGTGAAGTCCGGTAAGTCATCTATCCACTGCAGTAACACAGTCGTGGCATACAAAAGCGTGAAGTTTGATGCGTCGTCTATCTACCATACCACCTCGGCACCCGTCGAAATGCAAAAGCTAGACTGCCGATGACGAGACACTTGCGATAGTCACTGGCTACAAAATTTTATAAAGGTACACTATTTTCCAAACTCATGCGTTGTCTGGGGCCATGAGTGTCGATGCTGGAACACGCAGGCTTCGTCTTAGAGAGCCACCTGATTCTATGTCAATCCATCGCTTCACTGCGGCACCCAAGAAGCGCGTCATCGTCTATCCTCCACTTCACCACGGCACCCCTCGCTTTTGAATGCGAGAGCATGACGGGTAGACTCTGTGAAATATTTGGGAAGACTCGGAGAAAACACTTTAGCATGGACTGCAAGAGCATGAAGCAGGGACCAGTCAAGGCAATGTGGCAGGGATTTGGGTAGACTCGGAGAAAACCCCTCAATCCCTCATTGCCCAAAAGGAGTCACTCCTCCATATTGTGGTGTCATGAGTAATGGAATTTAAGAGCATAGTGTGTGACATGTCTATCCATGGCATTGGGATTTGGGTAGACTCAGAGAAAACCCCTCAATCCCTCATTGCTCAAAAAGGAGTCACTTCTCCATATTGTGGGGTCATGCCCGATGCTATGCCATGGCGTCGTGGCGGGTGTTGCTGTAGGGACACGGCCTGAGGATATATCTATTCTCAGCATCACTATGGCACTCCTTGCTATGGGATGCAAGAGCGTGAAGTTTAACATGTCATATATCCACTCCATCACTGTGGTACCCCTTGCTATGGAATGCAAGAGCGTCAATTTAACATGTCATCTATCCATTGCATCACCGCAACACTCGTCGAAATACCACAAAAACTTGCAAAGTTCCGTAGCCCGAAGCTGTGTCATGGCGTTGTTGCGGGCGTCTCTATTTGGAGCCGCCTAAGGCTAGGGAGGCTATGTCATGGCTCGTGGGAAGCGAGTTTTCTATCAGCTACTTCACCGCGTCACTCTGTATCCGAGTATATGTTATGGCATCTGGGATTTGTTGTAATGACATGTCTAAGGCTATGTCTATCCACTGCATCACCGCGGCCCCCTGTCACAGTGGAAAGCAAGAGCATGAAATTTAACATGTCATATATCCACTGCATCACCAAGCACCCTGTCGCATGAGCATTAAGTTATAACATGATGTTGTGCTCTATCCACCACATCACTGCGGCATCCTGTAGCCTGGGGCTATGTAAGTGTGTTGTCTACCTGCTACGTTACCGTGATACCCCTCGTTATTAAATGCTAGAGCGCGAAGTTTATCATGTTGTTGCCTATCCACTGCATCACCGTGGCACCCTGTAGCCCTACGCTATGCCATGGAGTCGCAGGGATTCGTCTAGAGACACGCCTGAGGCCAAGTCTATCCCATGCATCACAGCGGCACCCCTGCTATTGATTGCAAGAGCATGAAGTTTAGCATGCAAGAGCATGAAGTTAAACATGTTGTCTATCCAATGCTTCACTGTAGTACCCCTTGCTATTGAATGCAAGAGCATGAAGTTTAACATGTGCTCTATCCATTGCATCACTGAGGCCCTTGCCGAAATGCTATAAAAACTCGCAAAGTCCCGTAGCCCGAGACAATGTCATGGCAGCATAGCGGGCTCCTCTCTTGGGACATATCTGAGGCTATTTCATAACGACTGAACATTTTCTTAGGGACACATAGCCTGAGGCTATGTAGGAAAACCAAATAGACGCCATGGAATGTTCGAGAAATTTTTTTGAATCTTTTAAAATATTAAAAACAATTTTGAAATATTAAATACATTTTTTTAAACTTATGAAATATTCAGAACTTTTGAAATAATTGAATCTTTTGAAATTTGGAATTTTTTTGAAAACTTTAGAAAATTAAAAAAAATAAAAAAAAAAATATTGAAAATATTTGCAAAAATTAAATTTTTAAAATTTTTTTCCAATATTTAAGAAATTTTTTAAAACAAAATGGCTGCCATTGCAATAGAATGCAAGGTTAGGTGGTTTTTCTTACTGGCTACCAAGATGGCCGCCNCTTATGAAATATTCAGAACTTTTGAAATAATTGAATCTTTTGAAATTTGGAATTTTTTTGAAAACTTTAGAAAATTTTAAAAAATAAAAAAAAAATATTGAAAATATTTGCAAAAATTAAAATTTTAAAATTTTTTTCCAATATTTAAGAAATTTTTTAAAACAAAATGGCTGCCATTGCAATAGAATGCAAGGTTAGGTGGTTTTTCTTACTGGCTACCAAGATGGCCGCCATTGAAGTGGAAAGCAAACACATGATGTTTACCATTTGCTTGGTAAGCTTCGGTGTCCTGGTGACCCACACGAGGCGCTGTGATTAAATGCCCATTTTCTAACTACAAACCCTAGTAAATTGTCGTTCACTATGATGCTACTTGCCACCTGTTGTATACATGATGGTTCGTAGGGTACGAGTTACCTTTACCAGGCACAGACTATGGGTGCCTTGGATATTGATTAGGGGTAAATAAAAACTTCATCTCTCATGGTTTCATTTTAAAAGTCTATATTGGGCCATAACAATACGAACATAGACACCTCTGAGATCGTACCCCGTGAGTTAGCGGCTTTACGGGCGAATTAAAGCACTTGGGCTAACTGCTTCTGACATCGTGGGGGAATGCTAGGTGTCGGGGAATGTCCCTTGAGCGACTACGCTTGTACTTAGTTGTATTTGCAATTCTGGTTGTTCCGGCGATAGTTTGAAGTCCGGTTAGCTAGGCGGCCCCTCACAGGCCCTTGACTTCGTCTCGTTGAATTGATGGATACAGCGGCCTCGATGACGGCTCTCCACGACTGATTGTTCCAGGGTTCACTCCTTGGTGACCCCACGACACGACTGACTCTACATCACTGACTGTCCCTGCCAGGGTCTGCTCCCTGGCCTCGACTGACGACTCGACTGACTCACTCGACTTACTCACGTGACTGACTCACTCCTATGCGACTCACACAACACAGCTCACTAACTTCGTGTCCTGGCCTGGTACTCCTGGCGAGCCCCCACCCGACGGTCGCCTCTGGGCCCCAGGTTGCAACTGTCAACTGCCTCCACGTGTCAGCACTCTTAACTCCCCCTCGGCGACCATCCAACTCAACTCCGTCAGCGTTTCTCCATGAGTCTCCTTGGGGGGAGGGGCGATTCCATCAAACACTGTCAGCCCTTCTAACGCGTCTAACTGGAGGTGCGTCGGCGAAACTCTAGCTTACCTCTGCGTTACCTCGGCACATGTTCATTTCCTCAAACGTCTTACTCGGAAGGGAGAGCGGGCCGTCAGCCTTTTCTCGCGTATCTCCACTATAGGTGCTACCCGCCTTCCTACGTACCTCATTCAGCAGGGTGCGTCGGTGATATTCTAGCCACCGCCCGCCTTTGCACCTGTCTTAACTCCCTCGTCAGCGAATTGCTATATTAACTCGGCATTTTCCCCCCTCATGAGTCAACTCCCTGTCCGCCCCTCGGCCAACCTGGCCTCACGGCACATGTTTCCCGGCACCTGTCTACTGGGGGGCCGTACATTGGGGATACTGGTTTACGATGGTGGGGGTGTGACAGCGGCGCTTCAGAATACTAACAATATGCAGCACGCGTCAATTATCAGCACTCGATATAATACACTTGCAAAGTCATCAAATGTGTAGCAAGTACTAAACTTGGAATAATAAAATCGTCGCTTGAATTTACAAACAACAATCAACGTGCGTCTGCACTTCATTATAATGGTAGTGTCCAAACACAAAGCTCAAGTGAGATTATATAAACAAATTTCGTATTTAATTTTCGAACGATAGTGTTTTAAAGTGTTTGGTGGCGATATCTTTATGTACATAAAAACGATTAGTATTTCATTATTGGCTCCTTCCGTATTTGTGACACCAAAAATTTCAATATCACAGAATTTATTTTTTCAATTGAAGTTTTAGAATTACAGGCAATTTACACTCTACTAGAAGTACGCTCTACTGATGATATAACTTCAAACATAATTTTCTCTGCAGCTCTGCTCGACACGTTGTGAGATAACTTTATTAAATATATCTTCTTCTATTGACATATATCTTAGCTGATTACGGTGTACATAATAGTGAATAAAACGACAAAAATATATTTTAATCACATTTTTGTGGTTACCAGAAAAAAATGTTTTATATAAATATTCACATTCCTTATACTAAAAAATGTATGACGTAAAATATTTTGCATTTATTGCAGAATTTTTATATTTATTCTAATGGCAGACTGCTTACTGTGTATTCAATGAAAATATTTGTGTAATAATCACAGATTAATTTCGCAACATCTACGATGCACATGGTAAGGCTTTATTTTGAGAAAACATTTTGGAGTGGTCAAATAATATCTTCAGCGCAGAGTACACAGCAGTTACATGGGCAAATATCACGAGGAGTGTGGTCTTTGAACCTTCTACGCACGGCATGTGAAATAAAAACAGCGCACAACAGCGCTTGATAGCGCCGGAGGAAGTCCCATCTGGCCTAGGGTCGGCAGGGTGAACGTTCACTTCAAAGAAATAAAAATCTCCAATGTAATATTTACTTATTAGAACACGGAAAACTCGCAGTATAAACATCCTTTGAAATTATTTACGCTTTTTTGTACACATTTCCGGAGATATTAGATTGTTCCTAATAATAAAAAGTCAAATATTGATCAATCTAGTCTCGTGTATAGTGTAAATGAATTATTGTTCCGATAAAATGACTGAGATGCATGATGTGTTGCGTATTAAAAACTCACTATGATTCTTCTGAATTCTGCCCGAAAGTACATATTTACAACTGAAAATAATATTTATTCTCAAAGGTGGTAATATTATTTTATCCTTTAGATGGAATAAAAGGATTCTCTGAGTTACAATGCATTTCTTAAGTACAGATAGAATAATGAAATGTACTTATAGGTTGGTTACGTTTATTTTAGCACTTCTGATACCAAAATTTCAAAAATGTCACTGTCTTATACTTGGCATATATTTTAACGAGCACACTGGTTGGTATCTGCAGAGGAAAAGTAGCCCCATATCTTAACTTCGAATAAAAATGCAAGGTAAATATTTGTAAATACAAAAGTTTTTTCTTTTCTTTCTGTTCTAATACATATACGTGTAAGGATGAGTAAATTGGTAAACTATTTACTTTTCCAATAATTGTACAGTTTCGCTTGACCAACGCATGAATAAAGTTATCAGACCCATTGCAATGTTAATCGTTCGTTATGGGGAATAATACACAATGTGCATACAAGTAGATCTTAAGCAGGGCTTTCAGAAGTGCCCAGTTAACCGTGAACAGCCTATACAATTATTTTATTGGAAAATAACTTTTTATGATTATTTATATAAAATTAGTAGTTACAGGCTTTGGGTGGGGAAAATAAAACGAAGTTTAAAAAGTTTATTTGACACAAATGCAAAATATAGTGACATAACTTGATATTATGAACACTTTAAATGTTAAAACGTTTAGTTAGTAATGCAATGTTTTATAACTTGAAAATTTCAGCAGCATTTTAAAAGAAGTGCATTAATCCTGTAGATTTAGTTAGCTTAAAATTAATGTTTTTTTGCCAATTAAAATTATTTGGTGTTTTGTAATTGGTAAATAACTGAGTCCTCTCCTCACATCTATGCTACAGGGAACTGTTGTTTTTCGAAACGAATATAGTTATTGTATACTATGTTGGAAAAATGGGCTCACAAATAAAGAGAGGTGAAAACTGCAGTGTAAGCATCACTCTAGCGAGCAGTTCTGGTGGTTCAAGTGGGTTGGTAAAGGTCAGAAGGGAGCATTTAAAGCGGTGTTTCACTTTCATCAATCCTGTGTTGGAATTTCCAGTTTACCGTTATTACGGATTTTTCATGGCAATTTTTGAAAGTGAACCTTAAAGCTATCGAGCCTTCAAAAAGTTATAACATTTTACGTTTTTTTATTTTCAGTATTGTTTTTTATCATATTAAATGTACATACAAATATTAATGTATACTTTGTTTATTTAAATAGGATTACTTTGTTAAATTCATACGGGAATTGTCGCATTCTGCTTAAGAGAAAACATGTTGAAATATTTGTAAGGACCTGTGGCATATAATTAATATTTTATTATGCTAAAAATAAGTTTGACACCGTCTAAACAACTGATCAAATCGATTAATACCGAATTATTAGAATGTTTCCGAGAGAAACCATCCGTTTATCAATGAATCTCTAATGTCTTCTTGAAATATGTTTACGCGCGAGTATAGGGCATATATATAAAAAATTACGGCAAACTATCTTCGCGAGCTTGAACATTCACGCCAAAAGTAAAATGCTAATTGCATGTCTTGGCTGAGGTTTAAAGCACAGAATGATGAAAAAAAAAATAATAATTTTGTAAGTGGATAATTTGTTTCGAGGTGTGCAATTAAACATTTTCTTGCGCAAGTGCTAGTTATTTAATTAAGGCTGTGGTGGCTTCGCAACTAGGGGTTTCGAAGTCAGTAATATCAAGATAAGCATGGGTTGCACTTTGCAATTAAAGTATGGCACGACGCAGGAATTTATTTACATCTATTTCAGTTGGTTTTTGCAAGTGCGATTGTAATTTTATAGAGCTCATTTAACATTGATTACTTTGAGATACTACATAAAGTGTAATGTGAGGTATGTACCTATATGACAAAACCAAAAATTATGTTGATATCGTGGTTGCAAAGATTAAACGTTGTTTATGATAGAACGTGTTTATATGTCACAAAATAGCGGTCAACGGTGTGTTTACACTAATTTATGGCTATAAAAAGCGGATCTAATTGGTTGCAAAGGTAAATATCAGTATGACCATGAAAGCTTAAACTGGTTGGTATGTTGTATGGTAAGGTTTTTTAAACTGAATTGTACTGATACATATGCTTAAAAAGAACATTGAATAAAATTGCGAATTAGTATTGAGTGCGGTAATACTTTCGCACTGTACACGTAATACTATGTCGTTTCATATGTTGCATTATTATTGGCATAAGGTAAATCTGCAAATTGTTATGACACTCGTTCTAAACAAACTAAATAATTTTCGTTCATTTCATTCCTCTCTTAAGGTGGCCGCCTGGGAAAGCCGCCAAAAGGTGTGCAGAGCTCCAGCAGAATTTTTTTTATTAAAAAACCATCAAGCGTGCTTGAGTGAGGTCTGCTTACGAATAGCGTCTGTAAACGTTTTTCAGTTCCTCCATTTCCCCCTAAAGCAGAAATGGCCCAAAAGGGTATTTTCACGGCCATTTTAAGGTATAAACATTCCGGTACAAAACATTAGAAAATAGGAATCGGGACGTGCATCAAACCTTTATTTTTATTATTACGTGATAAAATTGTAGGGTCTCCGCTGAAAGTCTCATAAAGGCACGTTATCAACGGCAAGAGCGAGTAAAGGTATTTGGGCGGCTCTTAACAGCGATGTCTTGAGAGCCGATGAGGGTAAAGCGAGGTAAGAATGAAGCAGCGCCAGAATGAAGGGCCGGAAGAAACAGGAGATCTCCGAGAAAACCCGCTGACCAGCGGTATCGTCCGACCCGGTTCTCACTTGCGAAAATCCGGAGTGACCAAGCCTGGAATTGAGCCCGGTTCACCTTGGTGGGAGGAGAGCAGTCTAACCGCTCAGTGACCGTGGCCCCTAGACGGCAAGACTGCACGCCAGTTCAGTGCTTTGCGCGTAGAGGCGATAAGATAGTTGATGCTCATGTCTCGGTCGCCCCTGGCGCTTCCTCGCATTTAAGCCTCAGACGTGCAAAATTCCTTCAACCAGACGGCCACCTTAAGGTGTTACACACAGCGATATTTACAAACTTTTAGAAATTCAGACATACTTGAAATTTATATTTATACCTATTAAGGCTTATAATACCATATTTTGAGTTATAGTCCAGTAACAGATTCATTTCGGCCAGTACAGCGCAGAAATAGTTGTAATGTCATGAGCGACAAATACAGGTATAGGGGAGTTGATTTTAACAACTAACTGACTTAACTAAGTTAAGTTAAAGGTTGGTGGGTGGAAAAATGTAAATTAATGTGTTTGGAAAAAATCTTACGAAATTAAGTTACCTCACAAACTGCTGTAATGGAGAAATAAATACTGTTAATTTGACATGAATATATTACCACTGGCAATGGAAACGGTACCGACAGTTTCATACATTCCGTCGGAAGTACTTTTCATGTTTTTGCAAAAAAAAAAAAAATATTGCAACTTATAATTATATGCAGCAGAACACACGCATTCAATATTTAAGGTCACAGCGTATTCCAAAAGTATTATATAGATTACATTGTAACGCACACGGCATTTAAATATTAAAATGCAATTGTGACACTTAAAATTGCATTCTTTAAAAAGTTAAGTTTAGAAAAATTTTATGTCATAATTTTAGGTAGTTCACTAATATTCATCTATTTCTTTTCCCCTAAACATTGCCAGCAATACTAAACAACATGTTAACAAAGTTTTTACTAAACTTACTATGTATTTTGTTCATTAGTGAATATTGTAAGGTTACCTCAGAGGATTTGGTTACGTGCTATAACAGATTATTAATGAAGTCTGGAAGTTCATCACAGTTAAATATATTTTCTATGCTTTGACATTTCCTGTTATCATTATGTTGCTATGAGCTTTCTTCAGTTCAGTAGAATTTTAACATGGGATTCTAATATGTTGCCAAAGGGTGTATATAAATTTAAATTATAATTTAATTTTTAAATAATGTAATTTCCTGCAAAAACCTAGCGAGCTTAAATTATTGAATATTTTACCATAAAAGTGACGCATTATGTTACACATATTGCTAAAAATTGACTTAACTATTTGATTTTAACATGGTAATTAGTATATGCGTTGGCCTATAGAAGCGATCAAGTAAAGACGGAGGCAAGTGGAAACGGTTAATTACATGTGAGGATAGTTTTGGACTCATTAATACAATCAGAAGCCAGAAAGGATGCTAGTAGAATGCTGTTAAGGAAAAAAATGGCCGTGATATTTATTAAAAGCAAGCTGGAAAGAAAGGATAGCACCCAACAGCTTTGTAGAGGAAACAGAATATAGCCATGAATTTGAAATGGCGTTGTACGTAATGTACTCGTGCGACAGTTCCCGCCCGACTTGTAAACGCGACGCTCTTGCCACACTGTTGATATTTAACACAGTATGGCCCAACGTATAGCTCTGATTCTGTAACCATGTGTATTAGTGCCAANTGCCACACTGTTGATATTTAACACAGTATGGCCCAACGTATAGCTCTGATTCTGTAACCATGTGTATTAGTGCCAATAGAGTAAATGAAAACCAATCCTAAATTCCCTATGACGACTTAAAAATAGCACAATAATTAGATCTGAGGTAATTAAAATCATAGGTCCTAACATATTTAGTTTTCTTGCACACATCCGTGTGACGAAATACTCGAACTTATCAGATTTTGTTCTGCAGATGTTCTGTTACGTGCCAACTGAAGCCGGAGTTAAGAAAAAAAACGTAAACAGTACGGACGGTAGGAAAACACGGCAAGGAACCGGAAATGTTGGTTTTGAGAGCGGCGACACGGCCTCTTCACACGGAGGCGTGAAATAACGGCGTCACGGGAACACGAGGGCCACGCCCTCGTCGTCAATACAGCTGGCGTGGGCGTGGTCCCTCTCTATAGGCACTCGGCCTGATTGGAGGAGTCTGCTGCGAGACCGTCTTCCGGCCAGCCTGCTCGGCGCAGCGCTCCTCGACAACCTGCTGGCAGATTAAAAACTTGATATGTTTGAAGTCATCACGTCATGTAAAATGGCCCCCGTAACCCGATACCAGCATAACCTCTAGTATGGTCCGTTCATGGTTACTTCCAACTTTTCTGAAGCCCTGCTAAAGTTCTACTTACAGGATATTCCTACAACTCATGCAAAGAAAGAACCAAGCCTAGAAAATTACACCAAAAAGGGACAACGCACCGCATTCGTGCGCACTTAGTGTAATAGCATGTTGTTTAAGAGCTATTTCTCACTAGGCATTACCAACATACCTATTTTCTCTCTATTTTATTCATATTAATTATAAATGAAATATTATAATGTACAGACAGAATAAAACAAAAAGTTCAATGCAACCAAAAATAAGGTAATTTTATGTTAACACAGGTATAAAACGCTTGTGATACATGAAATATTTAGGAGACAACCAAGCATGTCACACATGGGGTGGTTTTTCTAAGGTTTGATTTAAAAAGAGTGAAGAAAACGCGAATAGTCTGCAACAGAGNTGCCACACTGTTGATATTTAACACAGTATGGCCCAACGTATAGCTCTGATTCTGTAACCATGTGTATTAGTGCCACTAGAGTAAATGAAAACCAATCCTAAATTCCCTATGACGACTTAAAAATAGCACAATAATTAGATCTGAGGTAATTAAAATCATAGGTCCTAACATATTTAGTTTTCTTGCACACATCCGTGTGACGAAATACTCGAACTTATCACATTTTGTTCTGCAGATGTTCTGTTACGTGCCAACTGAAGCCGGAGTTAAGAAAAAAAACGTAAACAGTACGGACGGTAGGAAAACACGGCAAGGAACCGGAAATGTTGGTTTTGAGAGCGGCGACACGGCCTCTTCACACGGAGGCGTGAAATAACGGCGTCACGGGAACACGAGGGCCACGCCCTCGTCGTCAATACAGCTGGCGTGGGCGTGGTCCCTCTCTATAGGCACTCGGCCTGATTGGAGGAGTCTGCTGCGAGACCGTCTTCCGGCCAGCCTGCTCGGCGCAGCGCTCCTCGACAACCTGCTGGCAGATTAAAAACTTGATATGTTTGAAGTCATCACGTCATGTAAAATGGCCCCCGTAACCCGATACCAGCATAACCTCTAGTATGGTCCGTTCATGGTTACTTCCAACTTTTCTGAAGCCCTGCTAATGTTCTACTTGCAGGATATTCCTACAACTCATGCAAAGAAAGAACCAAGCCTAGAAAATTACACCAAAAAGGGACAACGCACCGCATTCGTGCGCACCTAGTGTAATAGCATGTTGTTTAAGAGCTATTTCTCACTAGGCATTACCAACATACCTATTTTCTCTCTATTTTATTCATATTAATTATAAATGAAATATTATAATTTACAGACAGAATAAAACAAAAAGTTCAATGCAACCAAAAATAAGGTAATTTTATTATTAACACAGGTATAAAACGCTTGTGATACATGAAATATTTAGGAGACAACCAAACATGTCACACATGGGGTGGTTTTTCTAAGGTTTGATTTAAAAAGAGTGAAGAAAACGCGAATAGTCTGCAACAGAGNCATGTCACACATGGGGTGGTTTTTCTAAGGTTTGATTTAAAAAGAGTGAAGAAAACGCGAATAGTCTGCAACAGAGTACTTAAGAATACGGAGGTGAGAAACCCGCACGCACCGAGAACTCCATTCGCACACGCCAGCAAAGTAGCGTCACTGGCCGGCAACATGTTGGAACACCGTTCGCAAATCAGCGCGTACGTCAGCCGGCGGCCCAGTAAATATGAAAACTTCCACAGCGAATGAATGAGCGAGTGAAGAGATTTAGACGGCTCTTAACAGCGGCGTCTTGAGAGCCGATGAGGGTGAAGCGAGGGTAAAATGGAGCGGCGCCGGAATAAAGGGGTGGGGGAAGCGGGAGATCCCCGAGAAAACCAGCCAACCAAAGGCATTATCCAGCACGATTCCCACATGCGAAAATCCGGGGTGACCCGCCCAGGGATTGAACTCGGATCGCCTTGGTGGGAGGCGAGCAGNGTGACCCGGCCGGGGATTGAACTCGGATCGCCTTGGTGGGAGGCGAGCAGGCTAACCGCTCAGCCACCGTGGCCCCGCCACAGCACATGACGCAAGGCACGTTCCCATAGCATCACGCAACTAATCAACGAAACTTATAGGCTTTTAGTCTAAGTCCCGTACATGTACACTGAGGCGACAAAAGTCATGGGATACCTCCTTTTGCCCGGCGAAGTGCAGCAACTCGTCGTGGCATGGACTCAACTAGTCGTTGGAAGTCCCCGGCAGAAATATTGAGCTATGCTGCCTCTATAGACGTCCATAATTGGGAAAGTGTTGCCGGTGCAGGAGTTTGTGCACGAACTGACTTCTCGATTATGTCCCATAAATTTTCGATGGGATTCATGTCGGGTGATCTTGGTGGCCACACCATTCGCTGGAATTGCCCAGAATGTTCTTCAAACCAATCTCGAACAGTTGTGGCCCGGTGCCATGGCGCATTGTCATCCATAAAAATTCCATCGTTTTTTGGGTACATGAAGTCCATGAATGGCTGCAAGTGGTCTCCAAGTAGCTGAACATAACCCTTTCCAGTCAATGATCGGTTCAGTTGGACCACAGGACCCAGTCCATTCCATGTAAAAACAGCCCACACCATTATGGAACCACCACCAGCTTACACAGTTCCTTGTTGACAACTTGGGTCCATGGATTCGTGGGGTCTGCGCCACACTCGAACCCTACCATCAGCTCTTACCAANTCGAACCCTACCATTAGCTCTTATCAACTGAAATCGGGACTCATCTGACCAAGCCACGGTTTTCTAGTCAACTTGGTGTCCAACCGATATGGTCACGAGCCCAGGAGAGACGCTGCAGGCGATGTTGTGCTGTTAGTAAAGGCACTCGAGTCAGTCTTCTGCAGGCATAGCCCAGTACAGCCAAAGTTCGCCGCACTGTCCTAACGGACACGTCCGTCGTACGTCCCACATTGATTCCTGCGGTTATTTCACGCAGTGTTGCTTGTCTGTTAACACTGACCATTCTGCGCACACGTCGTTGGTCTCGACCATTAAGTGCAGGCGGTAGGCAACTGCATTGTCCATGGTGGGAGGTTATGCCTGAAATTAGGTATTCTCTGCACGCTTTTGACACTCTGGATCTCGGAATGTTGAATTCCCTAACCATTTCCGAAATGGGATATCCCATGCGTCTAGCTCTAACTACCATTCCGTGTTCAAAGTCTGTTAATTCCCGTCCTGCGGCCATAATAACATCAGAAACATTTTCACATCAATCACTTGATTACAAATGAAAGCCCAACCAATGCACTGTCCATTTATACATTTTGTACCCAATACTACTCTAATCTGTACATTTGCATATTGCTATCTCATGAATTTTGTCACCTCTGTGTATAGTGCGCTACACAGCACAATTTACGCTGCATATTATTCCGGCATTTTACTTCCGCGAAAATCAACATCATATAGTCTATTCGTAGATTCTTCACACTTTTTAAGTCTAACCTTTGTAAAAACACTTCATGTATGACGTGTTTAGTTAATTCCTAAATGTGCCATGTATAACAAGCTTTTTATACCACTGTTAACATAACATAACTTATTTTTCGTTTAATTGAAGGTTAGCTGGGGATACGCCTCTGTCCACCAGTAACACACACACACACACACATATATATAAATATATATATATATATATATTTACGGCTAGCAGAGTGGGACCTGACATCGCGGCGTCCCTTACGATGTCTATCATTACGACGTGAGCATCGCTAAACACCTGGGACCTTCTGCTGGGAATGTGCAGCATGACAACTTGAGGATTTGCTAGATTGATGTTCTGTGACAAATCACGGTTCTCTCTGTATAAAAACGACCACTGAATTCGATTCTGGAGACGTCCTGACCAGCGCCATTATCCACTCTTCATTGTAGAGTGGCACACCACCCCAACGAGAGGTGTCATGGTGTGGGGTACCATTTCCTACGATTCCCGCATCCCACTGGCGGTGATTGAAGGAACTTTGGCGGCGTGGCGATACGTCCAGGATATTCTGCGACCATGTGCACTCCTCTTACTTGTGCAGCTTGACAACACCATTTTCCAGCAGCATAATGGCTGACCTCACACAGCAAGGGTATATGTAGCCTTCCTACTTGATGTCAACATGCTTCCTTAGCCAGCAAGGTCCCCAGACCTGTCGTCCATAAGTATGGGACCATATTGGATGGAAACTTCGGCCAGCGGCAACTACGGCGGATTTGGAGGGTTATTTGCGCCATCTGTGGCAGGATATTCTTCAAGAGAGCACCCAAAGTCTGTTTGCCTGAATGCCTGGCCGTAACAACCGCCTGTCTCCGTGATACGTGTGGTTCAACACCATACTAAATGCATCCTGCACGTGTTAGTGTGGTAATTTTAATGTTTTCTGAGTACATACTATAATTTACAGTGCCAGTACCCAGTTATGTGCTCCTGCAATGGCACCTTCAGGGTATTCAATTTTTTTAGTTAATGAGAGTATTACAACGAGTGTCTAATTATAACAGTGTCGTGTTCTAGGCTTCTGTGTTGTAGCTGCATAACTGCCGTTGCATGCCTCGGCCTTTCGAAAGGAATTGCAACCTCCACATTCAGTGTAAAGAAGTAGAAATAAAGTTACAGTACGAAAAAATTATAACATCGCAGGGCTTTCTTGGGATATTTAAGTGAAAATTTCAAGGAAGTACATAGTTTGAAATATTGGTGAAAAAAAAAAAACTAAAAAAATTTAGAAAACGATTTAAAATTTTTTTTTCTGACAGGAGTTTCTGTTGCAAGCGTTTAGCACGGAAGGTTCATAGCTGGAGTCATTTTAAACGTCGGACGCGCAAAAAGTGACCCGTGCATTCTGTCTCATCGAAAGGTTTTGATGATAGGACATTCTAAACGGCTGGGACTGCAAGAGGAAGAAAAGGTATAGCTATTGGTTTAGGTTTGTGTTTGCAACCCCACCCATTATTTGTTTTCCCCCCCATTTTGTGAATGTACCGTTTATTTTAGGATAATGTTTTCTTCAATAATAAACGTGTAGGATAAAATACTTGTCAACTCACTGATTTTTTCCACGTGTGTCTTACTAATAAAATATATAGTATTACGTATATTTGGTTATGTGTGTACCGTCAGTTAACGCATTTTTTAAACAAATTCTCTCATATTTTAGAAAATCATTAAAAGTATAATGCCAAAGACTACAATAAACGATCGCAAATGGATTATAAAAGAAACGAAAGTCAGCATAATATTTTTTTTTTGTTTTAATTGTTATCTTTTTGAGATTGGAATTTGAGATTATCACACCAGCACAAGTCGGACGATTCAGCTGGTCGGCGGGTTTTCTCGGGGATATCCCTTTACCCCGCCACTGCATTCCGCGCTGCCCCATACTTAATTTGCTTCACCCTCATCGGCTCTCAAGACCTCGTTGTTAAGATCCGCCCAAATCTCTCCACTCCACCAGCACATGTATTTAAACGTGTTTTAGTTACAGATAATTCAATTAAAATAAAAAATATTAAATTGTTTGTTTACAAGTTTTTATGTGCGGTATATACTCATCAGTACATTATACCGTTTGACAATATAACTTCTTTTTAATAATTACGGTGCTAGAAAGTTATGAGATATGCACTATTTCGTAATGAACTCCTGTTTATCAAACAGTTCACATGCTATAAGTTAAATTCAAACAACAAGAAGCGTGTCACGATTCTGCGCTAATTGTCTGACTGTCTTATTTGTGGCTTTTTTTTGCGCGAATGACAATTTATATGCCTGCGGACAGGAATGCAGATTCGCATTCGCGACTCCACGTTTAAAACGTCAGCGAAAGATCTTTCGCCTCAGATTATGAAGCAAAGATCTTGCTTTTTTACCACTTNGACTCCACGTTTAAAACGTCAGCGAAAGATCTTTCGCCTCAGATTATGAAGCAAAGATCTTGCTTTTTTACCACTTGGAAGGAAACATATTCTGACTGACAAGACTGACTTTGTAGCAAAAAAAAACCTGCACACATAGAAATATTGTTTTTAAAACACCTATTGCACATGTTTTATTTAGTATTTCAACACCATCGTAATTTGCTTTGAACTCTATATGTAGGAGTATTTCTGACTAGTCTTTAACAAACTGAAACCTCTTTGATCACTGCGGTTAGTACACTGGCTTCCCGCCCTGACAAAACCAACAATCCAGGCTTGATACCCGGCGTATACCAGTGTAGGACTTGGTATGTGGAAAATTCGGTGGACGCTGCCAGAAGGTTTTCCCGGAATATTCCAGTTTCCCTCGCTACGTGCATTACGCTGTTTCTCCGCCCAGCTCACAATACACTTATCTCGACACGCGCTACTTCCGCTCCTGCAGTGGCACAGCANCGCTGTTTCTCCGCCCAGCTCACAATACACTTATCTCGACACGCGCTACTTCCGCTCCTGCAGTGGCACAGCCATAAACCTCTCAAGGGGGAGGTCACGCTGAAGGGAAGGGAGATAGGCCACACGTGTTACGCTGACGCACGTTATAATTAAGAAAATACTAGGAGAAAATTACTTCAAAATAAAACAAAATGAAATGCACCGTATTTTAAAGCTATTATATATTTTCACACAATTAAAGGCTCTGTGATAACGTTGATACTAATTAATTGCAACCTGAAGGGCAAAAGAGGTGGGGTTTACAAACCCCTTTGTCTTCCCCCCTTTTTTCCCCGGTTATGCCCCTGAGTTCGTTGGGTGTGTGCACCTTCTCATCCCAAGCATTATTTATTAGCATGGAAATTAATTTAAACCTAAACTCTTTGACACCCTTACCTTTATGCCTTCTGGTTAAGACCTATAGATATTGTATTAGGCGTAGTTTCAATACCAAACTAGCACTCTTAAAGGTATGTTCCATTCACGGTTACTTCTAACTTTTCAGAAGCCCTTCTAAAGTTCTACTTCCGCGATATTCCTCCGACTCATGAAAACAAAGCTTGGAAAATGACACCAGAAGGCCAACGCACCGCATTCGTGAGCAGTCAGTGTAATAATATTTAGCATAAAGACTTTTTATTACTAGGCATTACCAACACTCCTATTTTATTTCTGTCTTTATTCATATTATGTTTAAGTGAAATAGTATAATGTATGGGTAAAATATAAGTAAAAGTTCAATTTAACAAGAAATAAAGTACTTATATGTTAACACAANAATAGTATAATGTATGGGTAAAATATAAGTAAAAGTTCAATTTAACAAAAAATAAAGTACTTATATGTTAACACATCTATAAAACACTTGTGATACATAACATATTTAGGAAACTACCAAACACGTCATACATGCGTTTTTTTTTCTTCAAAGTTTTGATTCCAAGAGAGTGAAGAAACCGCGAATAGACTATACACGGTTCTAGGTCTTACTTGAAATATGCACACAGGATCCCTCACGCCGTGCTCCGGACTGTATATGCCGCGAATGCGGGTATCGATATGAAATGCTAAAATAGAAATGACAAGTATTCGAGGTATAACCTAGAACTGTGCATACTGTTATGCGCTCAGTAGTAGGCAAGACTGTGCCACAGAGTACTTAAAAATACCGAGGTGAAACAGCCAATTATACAGCGAACTACAGCCTCACACACCCCAGCAAAATAGCGTCACTGGCCAGCAAAATATCNGTGAAACAGCCAATTATACAGCGAACTACAGCCTCACACACCCCAGCAAAATAGCGTCACTGGCCAGCAAAATATCGGAACGCCGTTCGTCAATCAGCGCCTGGTAACCAAATCGCCAGCCAGCAGCCCAGCAAATAGGGAAAATTTTTGTGGCACGTTGTAGCCAGTCAGCCACAAGGCCCGAACTCAGAGTCTCGCGCATACAGAGAATGGTTAAGCCCACATCAAAGAGATCGCTTCTCCGTTTCGCCTGTAATTATTTAATGTGAGGGCCGATAGGGCCTTGCCACCCCTAAAAATTGTGGACAGAAAACAACCAGGCCATGATAAATAACAAAAACAAAGTGAGCCGTTCAGAATATTAAAATTGATTATTGGAAAATGTCTGTAGCGCAGGATTTCACAATGCATACATCAAAATGTTTCTATTTATAAAGACCTAACATGAACTTTCTTGAACGAANGTAGCGCAGGATTTCACAATGCATACATCAAAATGTTTCTATTTATAAAGACCTAACATGAACTTTCTTGAACGAGAATTGCCAAGTCACAGAACTGAGCACGCAGAGAGCGTTAAGAAATAGTTATAAACGTAAGAACGAGATTTCTGTCTTCATAACGGGAACCCTGCTAGCTATGTGGAAATAATATACGGTAAAAAAAAAATTAAAACAATATACAACAATTATTATAATGTTAAGAGCAAACTAATTTTCTTAACTTCCTACTCNGTAGCGCAGGATTTCACAATGCATACATCAAAATGTTTCTATTTATAAAGACCTAACATGAACTTTCTTGAACGAAAATTGCCAAGTCACAGAACTGAGCACGCAGAGAGCGTTAAGAAATAGTTATAAACGTGAGAACGAGATTTCTGTCTTCATAACGGGAACCCTGCTAGCTATGTGGAAATAATATACCGTAAAAAAAAAATTAAAACAATATACAACAATTATTATAATGTTAAGAGCAAACTAATTTTCTTAACTTCCTACTCAACTATGGGGCTAAACAAATTGTTGTTCTCGTCATTGTTATAGCTTCAGCAATCAATTAAATTGGACTAATGCAAAAATATAATTTATTTTAATGCTATTAAATGAACTATTTAAAATAATAATGTGAAGCATAATTTTTTCTTTTTATAATTTTAATAACATACTCCAATTAAGCATGTATGAGGAATTGTACTTGTAAAATAGTGACTGACAGCACAATTGCTCGAGGAGTCACCGCGCTAACAAACAAACAATGCAGAGTCCTTGAAGGGATGGTTGCCGCCGAGCGCAAGTCGTGGGAGACATCGCCTCGTTACGTCACCTCGACGACGCTTGATGACAGTGTCCATGTCTTCCGTATCTCGCATGGCCAATTAATCTCTTACGACATCAACTTGAAAAACAAAATCACTGCCCGTGACTATTTTTAATGTGAGCCCTGACTAATGCAATGAAAGTAATGTTGGCAGCGAATAAAAAATGTAGGCACAGTTGTTAAAGTGTTATTAAAACTGCAGCGTTTAAACGCGGGACCACTGATATTTTGCTTGGTTTTACACACGCTATAACAAGACCTTGGTCATTCGAGTGGAGTGGAGAGATTTGGGTGGCCTTTAACATGGAGGTTTTGAGAGCCGATGAAGGTAAAGCGAAGTGAGTATGGAGCAACGCCAAAAAGCAAGGGCGGGGAAAACGGAAGATCCCCGGGAAAACCCGCTGACCAGCGGCATCGTCTGGCACGATTCCCACGTGCGAAGATCCGGAAGTGGCCCTGCCGGGAATCGAACCCGGTTCGCCTAAGTGGAAGGCAGGTAGTCTGACCACTACGCCACCGTGGCCCCCGCGGTCACTCGAGTAGTCTAAACACGTTTCTTGTAAATTTGTTCGGCAGGCATGTTTGATCACGTTTGTGAGGTTACGCCACTGTAACTGAATACAAACAAGCCTCAAAACACGCTTCCGTAGTTATTTTCAACCGCTTCCAACAATTTTTGTTGTTGAGATTTTTAATTGGAACTTACCTTACTTAAACTGCAAAAGTACACAACGAATATCGCTGTGACGTGTTTTTTAATTTATTTTAATTAATGCAGAAAATCCCGTCGATTTCAGCCATTTAAGTTATATTGCTGAAATTTTAAAAATTTNGAAATTTTTAAAATGTTATAAAATAAAGCTTACTAAAGTAATCAGTATTTAAAACACTTTAAGTTATTTCTTTATGCTGAAAATTAAATGTTCTGCATTTTGTAAAAATTGTAATAAATTAATTAACTCAAATTAGTCTGTATTCGTGCCATCGCTTCATTAAAGCGTGAAAATGCTACATACTCTAATGGTTTGATGTGGCTGTTATATTATTACATATGGGAATATTTAATATTAAATATTGCTGAATGCTGAATAACAGCATGTATTGTCTGCGTGATATCAACATGTTTTATTTCCACTATTATTTTCGGTTATGTCAATGATTTTCCACTATCGCTTGTTCAGAACCTATAGAACGGTCTCTGATTGGTCGGTTGGTGGTAAAAATTTTAATGGAACCCGCTGCAACACCAACCACCAACAACAACACGAACCGCGAGTTGAAATGATTTTAAGACCAACCATCAACCATCAATAACAAGAACCTTTTGTGCCAGGGGTTTTATTATATTTCGTTTGGGGAACTTAATGCTAAAATTAAGGTTTTCGACTCCAGGTATCACTGGTATCGCACGTGTNTGACGTACCCGCCTGTGCTTCGCTAGAGCTTGAGTACGGACGGATAACATATAGGGACGCCGCAGGCGTCATTATTACATATGGGAATATTTAATATTAAATATTGCTGAATGCTGAATAACAGCATGTATTGTCTGCGTGATATCAACATGTTTTATTTCCACTATTATTTTCGGTTATGTCAAAGATTTTCCACTATCGCTTGTTCAGAACCTATAGAACGGTCTCTGATTGGTCGGTTTGTGGTAAAAATTTCAATGGAACCCGCTGCAACACCAACCACCAACAACAACACGAACCGCGAGTTGAAATGATTTTAAGACCAACCATCAACCATCAATAACAAGAACCTTTTGTGCCAGGGGTGTTATTATATTTCGTTTGGGGAACTTAATGCTAAAATTAAGGTTTTCGACTCCAGGTATCACTGGTATCGCACGTGTNTTATTATATTTCGTTTGGGGAACTTAATGCTAAAATTAAGGTTTTCGACTCCAGGTATCACTGGTATCGCACGTGTACAGAGTTTTCTCCGTTTTACGTAAACGGATGGAATAATTGCAATTTTTCATAAAATAAATACAGGTTGGTTTAAATTACATTGATTTTATAATGCTAGAAATTTCGTATGGAATACACTTCACTCTTCGCACTAGAGTAAAAATTTAACAAAATATACCCACATGGTGTTTAATATGCTGTGAAACTTAACATAACAAAACGTTATATTATACAATTGCTTTAAAGAACTGTGCGAGCAGAATCGAAAAATAACTTTTGATGACAGCTCTCTTTATTTTGTCGTGATTTTTTAAATTAAAATATGTGTGTTTACGAAAGCGTAGTGCCAAACACAATTGTAATTATAACGTTAACAATTTTAAATGCCATTACAGTTCCAAAACAATTAATACTTAATATTTTGGTATGGGCAATGTTCCCGGTGCAACTGGCACTTGCCTCCTGGGGGCCGACCCCTAAATAGGGTATTCCAGGAGCATTTGTTTCTAACTTACTTTAGTTTGATACACAATANCCTCCTGGGGGCCGACCCCTAAATAGGGTATTCCAGGAGCATTTGTTTCTAACTTACTTTAGTTTGATACACAATAGCAAAGATAAAATCGGCCCGGATCTTACGAGTTTCCGCCGGAGAATATTTTAAATTTTGAAACAGCCATGCNCAATAGCAAAGATAAAATCGGCCCGGATCTTACGAGTTTCCGCCGGAGAATATTTTAAATTTTGAAACAGCCATGCTGGCCGAAATGAAACTAACTCTACAACAAACAAATAATTTATAATAATGATTTTCGCACCGCGCCATTCCTTCTTTCACCGTTAAATTAAGGATTGCGGCATTAACATTATTAACTCTTAAACCCTCCTACTACTCAAACGTGTTCTAGAGTTGGGGTAGGATCGGTATTTTGGACCAAAGAAAATTTTTTTACTCACAAATAAACATAAATTCTCCATTTACTGCCAGCTTAAAAGAGGCTACTGCGAAACAACAGTACACCTTGACGTGTGACGTATTAGGAGTATTAGACGGCGCTGTCACACCAACCAAC